>JBAMBP010001877.1:0-176682 GCA_037044515.1 Phortica magna
ACGTATTGCTATGTTAAGAAATAAAATAAAAAAAATTAACCGATCGTTTTTGTTGTTGCTGAATTAATTGTCGTGACTGCAGTTGCTTTAAACGCGTTTGCGATGCTTTGTCAACGTCATCGCATTTGCTGCTTGACCGTGTTGTTATTGGCGTTAATTGAACAAATCAGTGTTTTTTCTTGTTCATTAATATGTAAGAATTTATTTTGTAATCAACTTTTGTCTCGCTTTGTTCACGTTGTAAATGTTTGATTCTCTGTGTGTGTAAGAATTTGAAAGTACTATTGGCAGTTATTAAATAGCAATATAGAAATAAATTATATTCCTCTTATTGAATTAGTTGTTGAAAGTAATTTCAACTAAAAATATGCTGTTTTTCAGCCGTTAACTGAAGATCCTTACCCTTGCCTTTACAGCGATCTTGGAAAGAGCGTTTTTATTCCAAGCCTAAGGAAAACAATTCACTAAGCAATTTGAAGAAAGTATTGTTACAAATATTTATCTTAAGAAGCTAATATTGCAATTAAAAATTAAAAGAAAATAAATAATTATTTAATTTGCTTGGGCTAGCCCAATGTTCTCTCACAATCACTTGGGCTGTAGGCTATTTCAAAGGGGACGGTCAAATGGAATTAATTAGCCAAATCAGCTGTTTATCAACCAATAGTGATGTACATTTAGCGCTTAGAGTTGAATATTTATCGATATCAGTACCACCAAAAATTAACTGTCAAAAGCTCAAAAAATAAGCTTTCAAGCTGCCATATTCGACCTTATTTTCAAATAATAAAACAAACACAATTTTCGCGTACCTTTTAAGTATTTCTTGTGGAAAAAATTGAAATGAGACAGAACGAGAACGAATATAGTGCGAGTTGTCAAAGCCAACGAGAGACTGAAGATCCACAAGCATTATTTTAGCTATTTATACGATCCAACCGGCAAACAGACAACGCAAGTGCGCTGCGATAAGCCTCTACTCAGTTCCAGACGCTCGCGCTCTCCACCCATCGCTTTCAAAAGCCACACACACAGTTAAAACAGATAAGACTATGAAACACTTCAACGAATTTTGATTGCTATGTTATCTTTCGTGACGCCAGACGATCTAGGCTTATCAATACAAATGTTTTGTGCCTGTTCGTCTATATGATTACCTGCAGCATTAAACAATTTTAATGGGGGGGTTCGTCAAAGGGGGTGTGACCTATTGTTTGCTCCATACGTTTCTCTATTT
Source organism: Phortica magna (assembly GCA_037044515.1). NCBI lineage: Eukaryota > Metazoa > Arthropoda > Insecta > Diptera > Drosophilidae > Phortica > Phortica magna. The sequence goes on from JBAMBP010001877.1 coordinate 1,238, forward strand.
TGTTATACAAAAGTCTACACTTACCAAAATGGACTTTTATATACAGTGACTCTCAGCTTAAATGGAACAAACATAATTTTGAAATCCAAGTGACTGTAACTTCTAAATGAAAAAAAATATATCGAAAAAGTATGTTTATAAATATAGCGAGATTGCATTTCTGTGCGGGTGTTCTTTGAGTTGTTATCGACTTCTCGCTGTTGTTCAGAAGCTTCCACAGACGATAATCTTTCATTGGCGTATTTTCTGCTTGCTTTCTTCGGCGATTGCAAAGACGGCATGCAGTTCACAGTCCGACCCAAGGCTTACAAAAAACAGCATCACATTTCATATATAATTTAATGTACTTTAAGCTTTGACCCAACTGATAGTTAACATTTTCTTATCAGCAGGTTCATGCTGGCGAATATTTGTTTGTAATTTTAATTTTAGCAAATTCATGGCACTTGCTGACTTTTATTAAAGCTTATCTCTTAGACCTAATGACTTGTCAAATTATGTATTTAAATAGCATTTTAATTAATTTTAAAGAAGATTTATGAATGTTTACATTTTGTTATAAATAATTTTCCACGCTTTGTTGACAGGCTATAAAAAAAAAAACGAAAACAAATTAAAGCGACCTTTAATTAAATAACAGCATACATTTAATAAAGATTACAAAATCCATTACATTTTACTGTTCACATGTATTGTGTAATTATTTTACTGCATTTGGTAATGCCTTCAGAAGGGACTTTTTGTCGCACTAAATCGTCGACTGTGTCAGGTCGAAATCTCCTTTAATATTTATATAAATATCCCTTGAGTGCCGAAAGTGCTTTAATAATGCGATGCAGTACTGCATTTTTTACGCTTTACGGATCTTTCAAATGCGGCACTTTAGGGTACGCAGCCATACTACATGATATTTGTGAAAAGACCATTTTGTGTCTTTCACCACTTTTTGTTTGCGTTTTGAGTTTAAAGACAAAGGACAAATTCCTTTTAAACAATTAATAGTATGGCAAGACTGCTTATATTCCGTTAAGTGCAAAAAAAAACTGAAAAGTGTTGTCTACTGTGCTTATTTGAAAATCGAAGAGTAAACGTCAAATGAGCAGAAGAAACTGAAAAGAATTTCGTCAGCGTTTATTGAATTGTATATAATTTTTTGCCGCTTATTTGTCAAGACCTTACAACTGACCTCTAACTCTTTTCCAAAGTCGAAAAGAGTTCAATTGGAATAAACGGCAAACAAAATTCTTATTGAATATTATTGTTCTTGGGTTTTTGGCAACATAAGCTCACGCAACATAACCTTAATTGCCGAGGACTGAAAAACTAGTAATACATAATGGATGATAATGTTAATCAAGAAGATCCCGATGTTATAGACCTTAGAGTAATTAATCAGATGCATGAGCGTAGCACTGTCTCCAGTACTTCGATTGGTGCGGCAGCTGTGCCGAATACTCACATGACCGGCATTGAGCATTTGTTACTTGCGGCTGAATATGCCGAGATGAATTCTTCGTCAGCAACAGTTACTCCAACTGGAAATACTGATCCGGTATATTCCGAACCATGCGCTCCGTCTGTGTCTGCTCATATTGGCAGTGGTAATAACAATAATGCAGATAATGTCTCGGATGTAATATTGAGAGAATTACTTGATCCTGTTGGTCCATCGACGTCTAGTAGGATTCCTATAGTACCAAGAACGACTTTAGGCGATAACACAAATAGATCAGGAAACACAAAAAGCGTAACAAGAAAAAGACTGTATCCTGCGTTCCGTCAATATGTTCCATATGAGCGTCCAGGAACTTCTAGTTCGGTTTCCAACAGTCATATTCGTGAAACATTGAGCTCGGATACTGATACGATTTCATCAGATTCCAATACATCAAGTTCTGTTTCATCGGATGACGACATAGCAACATCAGCAGTATTTGAACCCAAACTTGTTTTGAATTGTGGTAACGATAGTGCCAATCTGGTTTACGTTAGCCCCGATCTTCTGTCCGAACCAGATAAGTTCGGTGATCGTTATGACGTGCGAACTATTCCAGAGCAGTACGCATTGGATGATTTTATGCGCAGATTGGGCTTGTATGCTTGGGCTAATTTGTTGGGTTATGAGCCGCGGCGATCATCACGTTTAAAGCGCAAACAGGCGGTGTTACAACACAAACAGCAAAGAAAGAAATAAATCACGGCAAAAGGGTAAGCACGGTTGTTGTTCGAATGGTTATTGTAACTAGCTTTGATAACGTTTACGATTATTGCAGAAATAAGGGAAAACCCAAAACTCTCTAAAAACGCACTGAAATTTAAAAAGTGACGCAAACGTAGATCGTCTGTTGATATGTATATCGAAACACAAAGATTCAATGCCTTCAAGAACAAAACAGTAGCGAAGATCTGCAAAAGATGGTGACCGTTTCGCTCAAGCAGAAGGCAAGACGTCAATTGCTTAAATCTTTATGTTTAGATATATAAATTTATAGATTTTTATCAATTAAAGAGTACCAAAAATAGCAACGTAAAATTAACGTCTACTTTTTATGAATCGTCGCAAAAACAAGACTTGGCAGGTACATAGTCAACCTGCTCTTTCTTTTCCCTCGCTCTCGCTCGCTTTCGCGTCATCCGCGCAGATACTAAATGAACTTAACGATTGCCCAATGCACTCGTTTTTGTTTCTTCATCCAACATGCTTCTTTTGTATGTATTGCATTGTATATCAATCGATGTGATGACTAAAACTTTTTAATAGATCATATATCAACCAAGGTCTGAATCTTATTTATTTTTGTCCACATAGCCTACAGACCAATTTTCGTTGCTATACCTCATTGGGTGCCAGATACATGGAAATTATTGGTTTTGGTCATATGTGGGCGGTGCCACGCCCATTTTGATATTAAAAAAGTTTTTAAGCCACATTATCAACATAAGTATAAAGTTACAAGTCAATTAATTAAGAAACAAAATAGTTTTCCATACAACGCCTTTAATTTGCTTCTCTTCCTCTTCTTCATTTTGTATGGCAGGTACCAGTTCCAGTAGTCCGATCTCAATGAAACTTTCAGGCATTTACTGGCTACGGTTTACTACTACTTGTATAATTTCAGCGCTTTATCTTGGAAAACAAAAAAGTTGTTCATACAACGATTGAAATTTTTCTTCTTCTTTTCGTGTAGTGGCTACCAGTTCCAGTGGTCCGATCCTGCTGGTTCCGACCAATGTGTCATCGTAATAAAGTACTGTGCAAAATTTCAGGTCGATAGCTTCAAAAGTGAGGGAGCAGTTTGCATACATACAGACAGACGAACATGGCTATATATACTTTGTATAGTCGGCCTCGCCTCCTCCCTCCCCTACTTTTCACTTCGTGAAGGCATAAAAATTGGTTATTATTTATAGCTTTGTTTCTTTTCAATTATTTTAAAACATTTTCATTTATCTTAAATTGCACCGAATTTATTTACAAAAACTAAATCATAAAAAAACATTTTCTTGAATATTTGTTTGCATTTTCAATTAAATGCACGGACGGTGGCTACCGCAACGGCAATCATGCCGACAAAGAAGCTATGAGCGAGCGGTCGGTGTGCTCCATTGCAGAGATCACCTTGGCAGAAACACATGAACACTTTCTTGTAGTTGTAAATCGTTTCGGCGCAACGATCCTGATTGTCATCGGGTCCACGTTGAACGCACATACGTTGTGTTGCCTGATCGTAGTCTGACAATGAATTAAAAACATTTATGTTTATTTATAAGAGTACAAATGAAATTTGCCACTTACCATCTACAGCGTAAGTGCCACCGCCTTCGATGACTTTGCCACACCAGCCGCTTGCGCATGGTATTGCCAAAAGACCAGGCTCCTTGTCCACATCGGTGGCATTAAAAGTGAAGGGATCCTTGCAGCTGGCATGTTCGCCACGTGAACGACACTGATAGCAGCGGCGGAGGAGCGCTAAAATGAATTCCGAAATAATAAAATAGATGTGCTTTTTAATTTATTTTGTATTTGATTATTTTTCATAAAGCAATTTTAATTTTTTTCATTGCGACTGCGCAACAATCACGGAAAAGTGAAATTAGTCACTTGTCATTAAATTTCGTTCAGACAAAAGACTTCAATAGGTCACAAACTTACCGTCTGAAAATTGCACTTGTAGGCAGACCGTGAATAATATCAAAACTTTAACAATATACGTATGCATTTTGATATGGATTGTTTGTTGTTTTTCAAATTGTATTAATTGTATTTCATTTGTTGATATATTAAAGTATTGCACTTGTTTTCAAATTCTTTATGTTTTGACTCTCTCTCTCGCCTCTCGCAGTGAATCATTGCGTACACTGATGATCGGTTAGGGGCCAACATATGTGTGCTTAAAATTCTCGAGAGCATAGGTTATTTCAATATTGCAAAAATCTCTTAGAGAAATAAGTGATGTTATAAGTGCTGTAAGGTGTTTTGACTACCAGCTGTTAAGAATCCAGCCTCTTTTTTAAGCACTGGCTGGTCAACTGATTATTTTCACCTAAAATTCTAAGAACTAAATAATCTTTAAGTAATTATTTTGATTGTTTCAAATTCAAATGAATAGCTTAATGCAGATTTATGAGTGATGAACTGCCGTACGTTTCACTGACATTAAATCGAAACATAAATCACGCCCGCTGCGTTTATCGAGCACAAAAGTCAGAGCTTTAAAAAATATGATGCGCCAGTTGCGTTTATCGAACATTTGATGCCCAGCTGCGTTTTGTCAACTTAACTGTCTGATAATGCAGCGAGCTACATTAAAAAGGTGAGTGAGCGATTTCTTCAAGTATTATTATTTTTAAAATGCAAAAATTGTTGATCATTTTTTGTTATTTCGAAACGATCTAATATTCGACATGATTTTTTGTTTGTCGTTGTCATTATGAGATTCTCATTAAAAATGTTGATGCTATAATTCATTTTGTATGTAAATTGTAAAAGAATAATTCGTTACAGTTGTGAATGCAAATTGCCTGCATATGAAAGAAGTAAATTTTGCATCCTTGACACGCCTGAAACAGTCAGAAGATGCTGGCAATCAAATCAAATGCACTGAATTGGAAAAGAAATTATAATTTGTCGTTGTCGTCGAATACTTCAGCATGAATTACAAATAGCATCTACAAATACTCATACAACACACACACACACACATTAACATTTTCACGCGCACAGAAAAGTTCATGCAAAAGGCCAACGGGGAAAGGCAACGTTGGAGGTTAAGTGTGAAAAGTCTCAATGTAAGAAAAAACAAACACCAAAATAAGACAAAAAACATAAAGACAAAGAAAGAAAGAATTTATTTGCGTGCTCTCTTTTACCCTTTTCACCCACTATAATTTTTTTGTGTTTTGTTTTTCGTGCTTTGGCACCCTTAGGGATTAGGGGTTCACTTCCTTTTCCACCAAACTCATTTTCACGCCATGTAAAATTTGTAAAATTGCAATTTGCCATCTTTCATCTCTGATTCTGCTTTTGTTTCTGTCACTCTTACTCGTTATACCCTGCACAGCACCCTGTGCGACAAACAGACAAACAAAATGCCGTGTCTCAGTCAGGAACATCATGATTTCCTTACCTTACTCCACAAAACGATTCGTTGCCTTTTTTATTTCAAAATTAACGTTATTTAATTTCATAAGCTAACATCGGTGTAGCTCATTCTCTAGTCGAGAATGCTCATATATATCGCTTTTACTTGTTATTTATATTTCGTTTTCATTTGCTCTGTGAGTTGTTTTAAAATCTTTTGCAGTTTTTGATTTGATTTTGCGCTTGTTTTTTTTTTCGCACTTATTTTGTCTTGCTTTTCATGTGCTCAGCCGCTTGCTCGTCTTGTCCCATGTCCTCAGCCGCAGTGCAGGTGTTGTGAAAGCTCAAGAAGACGATTTCAGTTGAGTTCAGTTGGCGGCTGTTTTCAACACTTGCCTGTTTTATATTCATAGATTGGGAATTACAAGCGACGCTGCCAATTGGATTCAAATTACAAGCCTTCTCGAACACACACACACAGGCAGTCTGTCGGACAGACACATACACGCACAAGTCAATACATTCACACACATACACACAAATGCTTGTGTTGCGGGTGTGCTGCTGTGCGTGTGTTTGTGTGTGTGTGTGCGCGTGCGTGTATTTTTCATAGTCAGAAAATTTGCATAGGCAATTTTCTTTTGCAATAATAATCATGTTTACAGTTGAGATCAACTTCATTTATTTATTCCTATTTGAATTAATACGAAATCGTAATCGAAATATTTTCTTTGCTTTTGCTAATTTTAATCTTTTTGGTGTTTATTTTCTTTCTTTCTCATCATTTGGCATGAGTTTCTTATATTTTTTAAGCTTCGAAGAAAAGCAAAAAAAAAATATATTTAATTTCGTTATTTTTGTTATGAATTACGCAAGTGACAATTTAAAAATCAACTGATTAACTGATTTCAGATGATATCATGACTATTCGACTTTATTGAGCTAATTCAAAATCAATAAAATCAATCGAATGAGATACTTTGAGGCGCGTGCGCTGAACGCTTATCGTGAGTGCCGCTAACGACACACAAGACAGAAAAGAAAAGAAAAGAAAAGACAAACAAAACAAAAAAAAAACAAAAAAAAAATGAAACCAAACGAAAAGGTGTCATTAAAACACAAATTTTCGAGTTTAGTGTCAGACGGCAAAGATACTTTATCTTGATTGTGGTTTCTCTGTGTGCGTGTGTGTGTGTATGTGTGGATTATGGCGTTGACTACAAACTAACGATTTTATGCTAATTCAACTGAGCCAGCTGACAAAATGCCACACGCACAAACACACACACACACATACATGCACGCACACTTAATGCACTCAAAATAAAGATCAATATAAAAAATAAAGCATAAATAAATCAAAGTAAATCAGAAAATTTTAATAGAAATCAAAGTACAAAATCATGTTAGACCCAAATGGGCGAAAGACAAACAAGAATACATGTACACACATACATACATAGATAAATAAATATATATATGTACTAAAAGTTTGTTTTTGTGTTTCTTGTGTGGCGGAAAAGTTACTCAAAGTAATTTTGTCAGCGCAATTTGTGCAATTAATTTACTCACACACACACACACACACACGGTTGCATTTACAAACATCAAAAACATGCCCAGCAGAAAAAAAACTAGTACCTTGACGAAAATGCTTTCTATAATGCCTCGTTTGAAGGTGCTTTTGGCACCAAACCCTTCCAAAGCCCCTTTTTTAATAACGCCACTTGTTTTTAGAAGGTTTGAGAAGTGAGATGGAAGGCAGTAGCCGATGATGTAAAACACAGTTTATAGGAAGGTCCGCCTGAGTTAATAGGAACCCCTTCCGAACACCTTTTTTGGAAAAGGATGTTTAAGGCCTTCAAAAAGCGGCCACACCTGTGTAAAAGGCAATTAGACAGATAAGGTTTAAGTAAGTACTGAAACATTCCAAAGAAGGCCTACCAACTTCCTGCTGGGTAGTTGAACGCATATACAAAAGACAAAAAATCTTATTAGAGTTGTTCATAAATTTACTTTATTAAAAACACTTTTCAGATATGTTGATACTTGTTGTTGTTGTTATTGTTAGTTTTGCACGTTTTTTGCTCTCTTTATCAACGAACGCATTCAACAAACTTATAAAACCTTCTCACATACTCATATCTAAAAGAGGCAGAGAGATGACGACTAATAAGCTCAAGTAGAATAAGGCGTAAGCGGGGTGTGGCAGTGTTGTAAGGTAAATTGCATACCGCTCTAAAATAGTTGATTGTCATTTTCATAGATAAGTTAAAAGTGGCCAAGAAAACGTATTGCCACAAAATGAGCATTGAACGACAAACGACAAACGGCAAACGGCGATCGGTGAACGATGAACGAGTTCCAGTTCCAGTTCCAGCACCGACTGCAATCAGAATTGTTCATAATGTGCGCATAATCAAGTTGAAAATGACAGTCTTGTATTTGGCTGACGATGCCAGGCGCAGCGCAGTGATCGCCAAACGTGTTGGGGCGGGTGTGATTTGTGTGAGGGTGCGAGGGCTGCCAAGTTGCCAAGTTGCAGCAACGCAACAAAAGGAACAGAATGAAGTAACGATACACAAACGAAGGACGTTCGTTGCATGCGTTAATGTCGTAAATCGCAAACGATATGAAAATCTTATCGCACGAACACATCAAAGTCATTTGAATGGACAAACAAACTGCAAACGGCAAACGGCAAACTGGAAAATAAAAAAACAAAAAAAAGAAGAAAATACGATGAAGGCCGCCAAGCAACAACAACAACAGCAACACTAACTCTATGTAATTGTTGACTGTGTTGCTAATGGCAAGAGTGATGAGGAGAAGGCTGAAGTGAAGTTCGAAAATGCCAACAAAAGATACTTGAAAATATTTTTCATCTTATTAGACTTTTAAGCTGTCAACGCATGAGCTCATAAAAATGACCAACAGCCAGCGACAGAAGTCTTGTCAACTCTGTCTGTCTGTTCGTCGGTGTGTGTGTGTGTGTGTGCGTGTGTGTGTGCGTTGTGCATCATGTGTAGTGCGGCATATAAAGTTAGCTGACGCGTCAAAGTGTCTGGCATATTAAGTTCTTTATTTAGTCAATCTTAAATGATATCAAACTCAATCTTTGCCTTGAGGTTGAACTATGTATGTTGCTAAAAGTTTTCAAATTTCATGTTTTCATAAATTTGAATTAATATAAAAAAGTATGTTTATAAATTTAAACTCATTTTGGCTCATTTTTACTTCATTAAATAGCACATTTTCAATTTACGAATTGACCTTCAGTTCGGCGTCAAGCCGGAGTCGGATCATTGTTAGATTCGAAGTAAGCCGACAATTGTGGCACTGTAATACCCTACAGTCATGCGCTTCATTGTTAAATGGGATTGCGCAAATATAATATTATTTTACTGAGTGCGTTAATAGGCATGATCTAAGCCACATTAAGGCGCAAGAGGGCGCTATAGACTTCCGATCTTCAAGCATCATTAATGCGCTTTGATCGGCCGATGCATGAACGAACGTTGTCTGCCTGCTACTGACTGCCTCACCCACACCATATCGCTAAATGATGCTCTGTGTGCGAAGGGTATACGAAAAGCGAACTGAAACGAAGGAACGACGCGACGGAACGAAACGAAACGAACGAACGAAGGAACATTTGTGTTAATTAGGGTCAAGTCGTTGTGATAAAACTGAAATTGTACAATTTTATTATGACTTTTCGATAGTAACAAACAAATGTCAATGAAAAAAAAAAAACAAAACAAAAAACCTAAGCCGACAATGTTTGTTGTTGCTTGTTTTTAGGGAGCAAAAACGAAATGAGATTTCGAAATGAAGGCGCAGTGGCGTCGGCGTCGGCGTTGGCATCGAAGTCGGCAGCGTTGAAAAAAGTGTTGTCGATGCCGACAAAACGTTCGGCGACATTACGTGTTGTTGTTGTTATTGTTATTTTAGCTCCTAAGCAATACTTTGCGGATATATTTTCTTAATGCTCAGACAAATCTTTAGTATCCGAGTTGTTGTTGTTGTTGTTGTTCGGACTCTTGTCGATACAGAAAATTGTTTTGATGAAATGACATGACGTGATGTGATGTGATTTTGTTTTTATATATTTTACCGCATTCATTTCATGAATGAAATCACGTACAACAACAACAACACTAATAATAATAAAATAAAATGGGGCGTAGCCACACCTCAAAATGTAGAAAATTGAATGAATAAATGAATGAATGAATGCAACGCAATGCATGCCTGTGTGTGTGTGCGTGCGTGCGTGAGTTCGAGTTAATGAGTTGCAACGGTCGCAGGAGCTCAGCCGCCGTCGCCGCCGCCACTGATCACAGCCCTTTGAGCCGCTCCACCGCCCCGCCCTTCGCACAACATTTGAAAACTTGTTGACTCAAAGTCGCCAACGGGCAACGAGTCTCATTTGGTTTGTTATTGTTGTTGCTGTTGTTGTTGTTGTTTTTGGAATACATTTTTGAAGGCGAATTGTCGGCATGATTTCAAGGCGATTAGCGAAAAGCGGTAAATGTTGTGTTAAACCTCAATTAAGAGTTTTGATGTATTATGAGCGCCGACGCTTTTTTTTTGTTCCTTCTTTTGAGAGCATTAAAGTGACGCCGCTGTTTGCTTGCCAGTTGTTGTTGTTGTTCTTGTTGTTGCCTCGCCCTGTTCAAATGAAAAAAAAAGAAACCAAAGTGATCCGCAAAGCGCCAAAAGGGGCAACAGGATGTTAAAGTTGGTAATTTGAATTCGTTTTGACTGACGCCACACGCCAGTCGCAAATTTACGAGCGGATTCGCGGATTATAACCAACAACAACAGCAACAACAACAACAAAGCGAAACTAAATCGCAGCCAAAATCAAAACTTCAATGAGTCGAAAACTGTGCCCTGACCTCGAAAAGCTTTGTTGATCAGCGGCCGCAGGAAGAAGGCAGAGGCGCAAATCGCCAATGAATTTCACACGCAAGCGCCGCCGCCAACAACGTCGGACGATTGAAGGTGACGGCGACAGCGACGGCGACGACGGCAGCTAAGGTGATGAGATAAAATGAAATGGGAATGAAACATAAGCGCAGTCGAAGCCACCAAAGCAGTCGTCATCATTATCGCCTCCGTCACCGTCGCCGCTCCTGCTGCTCTGGTTATGGGCTTCGCCTTCGTCGAGGCGCTCTTCATTTAAGCGTTTTTTAATTTGTCTGTTTCCACTGAATCAAAGATGATTTACTGCAATTTATTTGTAATTAATTAATAAAGCAACAAAAATGAAAACAAAAACAAAAACCACAAAAGGGAGAAATTGTTAATTTTTCGGCGGCTACCGTTTTCAGTTGTTGCTCTTCTTCGTTTCGTTTCGTTTCTTTTGTTGTTATTGTTGTTATTGTCGTTGCCTTCTTACCCATGGCATTTCCATTTGATTTTGTGAAATTTTTCACGCATTGAATCTCAAAAAGCAAAGTTCCGTTAATTATCAAAAAGTCATTTGCATTTGACTTGTAAATTTGTTCCATTGGCCTTATAGAGATTATCAGCACATCCAACAATTTTGCTACTCATGACTCTCTAAATATAATTTTATCAGTTCCTCTCGCCTGACAACGCATCTGCTGCACTGAGCAGCATTGTTCGTCGGCGTCTTCGAGATTGTGGGAACTCTTTATACGGCTGGTCACAAACTCATTTCCAAAGGATCGTAAATTTCCTCCAATGGGACAGAGTGGAATTTTACTAAAGACTTATCATAGTTTTCCTATAATTTATGGTTCATCGCTCATATTTAATAATATATTTTACTCAATAAATAAATGAATAAAAATAATAAAATGAACTAATAAATGTAAATTTTTTTTTTCAAATAATTAAACTATAAAATATTAATATGATATAATAATGAAAAAATTATCTGTGCGTGAAAAGTCTTAAATGCAAATTTGAAAATCGAAATCCAATAAGAAAAACTGAAATTCTTTGTGTGTCTTAAATAAGCAAACGCAGTTTTTCTCGCCAGTCTGTTTTCAAGAACATTATTATAGATTGAACATTTCATATTGAGTCTAGATTACATAAAATTTAAAACCAAGGCAAAGAAAAATATCATAAACGATGAACTCCTCTATTTTGGCAACTCTATTAAGCACTGTTAATAGGAATATGCTAATAAATGGCATGTTAATAGGATTTTAACAGCCTGTCATCTTCAGTACAGCTTTTGTTGGCTCTGTTAGTAAATAGTTTTTTAATAGTCATGTTAAAATTTGTTTATAATCGCAATTCCTTATGTTTCGTTGGACTTGAACATAACATAAGGCGCTTTAATTACTAGAAAGGCTGTAATTGTAATGTAAAGTGGCTTGAACATGTTAACTATTAATTTTTCTATTAACAATTCTATTAAAAGCTCTCTTAACATATTTTTAAATAGAGTTGCCAGAAAAGGGACCTTTAATGTTGTCACTTCTCTTTTCTGCCGCCTCTTTACACCGCTTACCGCCTTCAAGTCATGCCTTTTCGCCCCCAACTCATGCCTTTTCGCCCCCCAACTCATGCCCTTTCGCCCTCCTGTTGCTTAACTGTGCTTACACATTTGTTGAGTATTTTTTTTTTGTTTCAGCTCATGCCATAAGACACATTTGGTTTGCTCTAAGCCCATTAGCATTTCATTAACTCCTCCTCCTCTGAGAAGTTGTTGTCGAGGAACAAACGAGCAAAAAAAAAAAAACGTATAATAAAAACGGATTCAGCAATTTGCTAATTTATGAGTACAAACAAAATGTTATAAACAAAACGCATACGAATTACGAATTTCCGCTTTGACGCGTCTTCGCGACAAATGCGATTTGCATTTTTTAGTATTAGCAGCAACAACAACAACAACATAAACACAACAGCAACAAGAGCAACGAAAGCACATCAGTAAGGGCGGAGAGGGAGACAGAGAGAGAGTGTGTGAGTGAGTGAGTGAGTGCGAGGATGCCAGAAGTCGATTTAAAATGGCATCATTTCACTCTTTGCCTTTTGGGTTTCAACTTCCCTGCGCCTGCCCCCCGCACCATCACATGGCTAATGGTGGTGGGCGGCATTAAAAGGCGGCTTACAAAGAAGGCCAAACACTTTCATCTTTGTTTTTTTCTCGCCACCGAATTCACTGAAATCGCGTTCAGTTTGCTTGACGTGAAATCAGAGCAATTATGACACCTTTTAAAAAAGCAACTTAAGCATTGCCCCCCGGGACAAGGGGACAAGTGTCAGGAGATTTGCGACTGCGAGTGAAGTGTTGTGGGTGGTGGTGGTTGGAGATGGGTAAGGGGTAGGGGGTAGGCTGGTGGCTAAAGTGTTGTGCTGTGCGTGTTCAAAGTGTGAGACGCCTCAAAGTCGGCAACAATTTTATGCGTAATGTTATTTGGCGCAGCGGGTGTTGACGCCACACACACACACACGCATACACACACACATATTGCTACTAATTAGCAACGCACTCAATGTGCTTTTGAATTGTTGCCCAATTGAAAATTCATCATGATGTTTTGCTCTGTTTACTTAGCTCGCTTTTCTTAATTAACTGTTTTTTAATTATGTCACTAATTTGTTGCCCCTTTGCCACACACACACACACATACACACACACATGCACAAGTGCGCAATTGCCTACAGTTGAGCATATTTGCTTGCCTCACTAATGAGCAATAATTTACGCACAGTTTGTTTTTGGTCAACGCACCTTCAACTAACAACAACAACAACAACAGCAACAACAATAATAATAATACATAATAAATCTTATTTTAATGGCTTTTTAAATAATGACAATAACGGTTTTTTGTTGCTCGTTTTTCTTTTGCTAATGAAGACATTTGTGAAGTCTTCTTTGTCAACAAGAAGAAGAAAACTCAAGCGCAAAGTAAAAGTATCTCAATGGAAATTTAAGGTTGCAATTTTGAAAACAAAATAAAACGCATAATTTGCTAAATTTCAACAAATAAATTTGTTATTTATGTTATATTTCAATTTAAGCCTAAAAATGGCGTCAATTGAGCAAATATTGAATTATATCTTTCTTGCAAGTAACTTGGCGTGTTATATGCAAGAAGAAGAAAAACAGCAACAACAACAACAACAAACAAAACAAAAAGAAGCACGCCCACTGATTATTTACTACGTGTTTGTATCTTTGTGTGTGTGTGTGTGTGTGTGTGTGTGTGTATAAATGTAAATATACAATTACAGATACAAATGTATCTGCAAACAGTGTAAGACTGTAATGAAGCCATTTTTAAAATGCGACTACGAAAAAGTTGTCAGTCGACGTTGCCATCATCATCAGCATCAGCAGCAGCAGCGTCGTATTGTATCTACAAATGTATGCATTCACTTGCACATTAGGCGCCAAATTGACATCGATACTGTACTGACGGTTTTCAATTGTATACACAAATACAACGAAGCTTCGAATCACTCAAACAAACACATGTCTGTTACTCCGTGTGCGTGTGTGTGTGTGTGTGTGTGTGTGTGTGTGCCGCCGGCAAACGAGATGGCAGCATCATTTAACTGCTGCCAATTTACTGTTTAAATGCCAAACAAAAAGTGCTAACAACCGAAAAAATAACAAAAGATACACACGCGCGACACGAGATACTTTTAACTCAACCCGCGCGCACACACACACGCACACACAACCATAAACGCCATGCGTGCGACTGTGATGGCAATAGCGTGTTAGTTTAGTGCGCGCGTGTGTGTGAGAGAACCAGTTTCAATGGGCGGAGCAACAAGCACGGTCTCTGTCTGTCTGCCTGTCTGTCCGTCTCGCTGTCTGTTGTTGTTGTTGTTGTTGCTGGATGCTGTGTGTGGTGATATGTCGCGGTGTAAATGCGCTGTGGTGGGCGGCCCGTTGGGCGCTTCATTGGTGGGGCGTTTTTGTAGCCTCAACGGTGGCCTGTGGTGAGTTCATACAAGACTAAGGCATGTGTTGAATTTGTGCCGTGTTGAATTTCATACGGTTTTGCCATAATTTTTATAGCAAATTAATTTTGAATTTTTGAAAGAATTTTCAATAAACATTTTTAATTTAATAATTTATTTAATAAAATAATAATTAAAATATTTATTTTTGTGCTAAAAATATGTGTAAATTATTTAAAATTTTTTAAATAATAATAATTACTTAATTAGTTAAATAAAAAAATAGTTGAAATAATTATAATTATATTAATTAATGAAATATTTTTTTTTTAATTTCTAAATAATTTTATGGTATTAAAAAAACAGTAATAACTCAAAGCGTATTTAAACAAAATGAAGCAATTGAAAGGCCGCAGAATTATTACAAAAACATGTTGCAATCTACAACCGACAAACGGACGTTTGGCAAACATGAAATGAGCGGCCATTGTTCGCAATAATTCACCACATTCACAATAATTTTACACAAATACAGTGTTGAATATTCGCTGTTGTTGTTGTTGTTGTTGTTGTTGGCCGTGCGTTTTTTATTGCTGTCTTTGGTTGATTTTGATTGAAGACTAATGAATGTCAATCGTAAGTAATTACAACCAATAAATGAAAGCAGCAAACGAACGCAACAAAAGAGCGAAATTCACCACGCATGGCAGCAGCAGCATGACGACGACTGAGCCAGCCAAACCGAAGAGGCGGCAAATGACAAGTGCGAAAGCGAGACAACGACAGGTGAGCAATGCTTGCGTTTGTATGTGTGCGCATAGCAGTGTCGATGCGCGTGGTCGTGTGCGTGTTTGTGAGTGAGTGAGTGCATGTGTTTGAAGTGCTCTCTTTGCATGCTTTGTGACTAAAACAGACGATAGTAAAAACGGCAGCAGTAGCAGCGACAACAACAACAACGACAACAATAACAACAGCACGACGACAACGACGTCGTTGAAAGGTAAACCAAACCAGTTGGCCGTTGCTCGTTTGTTCGCTCATTCGCGGTTCACAAGCAAAGACGAGCGGTTCATTATTGCTCCACTCAAATAAATAACGAACACACATATATATATATTTTTTTTGCCGCTACGAATTCGAACATTTTTTTAGTCTGAAAACTGACGAAGTATCGTTGTCGTTGTCTTTGACGTTGTCGTCGTCGTCGTTGTTGTCGTTGTTGTTGTCGTCGCGCGGTTTTAACAAAGCAGCGACGGCAAAGTGAACATACATGATCTATAAAATCTAAAAGCTCAACAAATACATACATGTACATACAAATTACGTACGATTACAAATTGTGTGCAAATCAAGTGTTTCAATTAAGAAATTTGTTTATTTGTTTTTTTTTTTTAATTGTATTTGATATAAAATTTAAAAGAAGTAAAGAAAAAACGTTAAGTTTTTGTAAACTGTTTTGTTGTTGTTGTTTGTCAACGGAAAAACACCAAAAAAGGATCGTTTAACGTGTACAGTGTTGCCTTCAGTCCAATGACAACGATGCCACCGGAGATGTCCAGCACTGCCACAGCCGCGCCAACCGTTGCGCTCACGCCGGGCGGCCATGTTGGTCTTGCCGTGAGCCGTGAATCGACAAGTGCCGCTTTAGCGACGGCCGCAACACGTTCACGTTTCATGATCACGGACATACTAGCGGGCAGTGCGGCGGCAGCGGCAGCCGCAGCAGCAGCAGCAGCGGCCGCCATGCAACAGCAACAGCAGCAGCGCGTTAATAGCCGTAGTCGTAGCCGTAGTCGAAGCCGTAGTAGAAGTCCGTTGAGTCCAAAGCGTCATATGCAATTGACGGCGCAACAGCATCATCATCAACAACAACAACAACAGTTGCAGCAACAACAACAGCAGCAAACACAAAGTCATACGCTTTATCCAAATCATCATCAGCAACAACAACAACAACAGCAACACCATCAGCAACAACAGCATCAACATCATGTTGCTTTGCAACATTATCTCGCACAACAGCAACACTTGTTGCAACAACATCATCATCATCAACAGCAGCAGCAACAGCAACAACAACAACAACAACAACAGCAGCAACAACAGTTGCACTATCGACACACGCCCACCTCATCATCAGCCTCGGCTTCGGCCTCACCGCCGTTAATCGCCGGCAGCGCTGCCT
Organism: Phortica magna; assembly: GCA_037044515.1. Lineage (NCBI taxonomy): Eukaryota > Metazoa > Arthropoda > Insecta > Diptera > Drosophilidae > Phortica > Phortica magna. The sequence continues at coordinate 17,914 of JBAMBP010001877.1, forward strand.
TCCATGCGCTGCCGCCGCATCATGTTACACCACAAAGTTCACCGCCCATGTCAGCGCTACTGGGATTCCGGGCGCCAATACAGCGCTGCCACATCATCATTATGCGGCGGCACTGCAACAGGAGCGCGAACAACGTTTACGTGAATTGGATGCCGCGGCAGCAGCAGCAGCAGCAGCGGCAGCGGCGGCAGCAGCAGCAACGGCGGCGTCAACAGTTGGCACAACGGCAGCGACGCGTGCAATCGAACATGATGAACGTTCACGTTCGCCGCTTGTCTTGCAGACGCTCGGCAACAACAATAACAGTGCTCATCACAACAACAACAACAATAACAATAACAATAACCAAATGAACAATAACAATAGCAGCAGCAATCATAATCATCATCACAATCATAATCATCACCATCACATTTTCGGGGGCGCCGGCAGCAGCATCAGCGGCGATCAGGCGAGCACAATTGACGACAGTGACAGCGATTGCGGTGAGTTTACATATGTGTGCCTTGAATGCACTTTGTTGCTTTTTATTAAGTTCAACCGTCCGTCTGTCCATCTGTCCGTCCGGCCGTCACATGTGCTATTAAAAACGCATTAAAAGTACAAAAGTTCGAAAAAATCCTTAAATTTCAACTCAATTGGTTTGTCAATTGTCTTCTTCTTCATCTTCGCATTCTTCTTTAGGCAAAGCGCGCTTTACAACACTAATAAAGCGGAAATGTTTACACATTTTTTTTCTAACAATTAAAAATGCAAAATTCCGCAAATTATTACAAATATTAAATCATGCAAACAAACGTTGATTGAGACAGACATTCAACACACACACACGCACATACGCAGTTGTCTGCCATATGTGTGTGTGTGTGTGTGTGTGTCAAAATGCGGTTGGAATTTGTGTTACCAAGTCAATCAAAGCAAACCACAAAATCGTATAAGAAAAGCAGAAAATAACAAAAAAAAAAAAAAAACAAAGCGAAAAAAAAAGATAAATAAATAAATAAATCATAACTAATGCACATAACGGTAAATAAATTTGTAGTTAACTAATAAAATTAATTGACGTGCAAAGCCGGTGTGGGGGAAGGCGTTGGCAACGATACGAAATCATGGCAATTGGTGTGCAAAACATGAACATTTTTTTAATACAGTAGAACTTCGATATTGTGGACAATTGCAAAATATTCTGTAAATAATTCGGCTTCTTAGTATTATAATTTATTGAATTATTTTTAAAAAATATTTGTATGACCTTAAATTGCAGGAAGTTATAGGCATGAAATTTACATAACTTTTATATGAATTTTTGAGCTGCCACTGTATTGTTTTTCTTTCATATGTTATTTCTACTGAAATACTTTTGTTTTTAATTGACAGTTGTATGCCACACACACACACACACACACACACACACACATAGACAATGTGCCAAAGTGCATGAGCGCTGTTGTGTGTGTGTAAGTGTGAGTGTGTTGAAGTGCGAAGAGGCTTCAAGGAAAAGTTACATTTGTGATTTTTTTTTCTTTTAATTTGCGCTTGTCAGTATTTAGTCTCATCAACACACACACACACACACACACACACGCACGCACGCACACACGGTTGCATTTGCCGCCTCGCTTAGCTGAGCGCGAAAAAAATGCAACAAAAACTCATTGAAATCATTTTTCGTCTAAGCACAGACATGTGCATGCGTGTGTGTGTGTGTGTGTGCTTGCTTGTGTCTTTTGATTTCGTTTTAGTTTTGTATTTCCTTGCGAAAATGCAACTTTGTTGCTATTGTGGCTGTTGCTCTTGTTGCTTTTGTTGTTGTTGTTGTTGTTATGGTTTTAAACGTATTATTAAAAGTTTAATCGAATGATTATATGGCATCGTTGCCATCGCACTCGTGAGCGTGCTCAGCTTAATCTGTTATTAGTAATAATTTGTAATCAGAGTCGCACAGTTGCCGGGGTGTGTGAGGGGCGCGGCTGTTGCGGCTGAGAAACAAATGTTGTTGCGTTTTGCTTTGATTTGATTTTGATTTTGTTTCGCATTGCATTGAAGAAGGCGTTAATTTTCATTTGAGAAAACGAAAAATTATTAATAAAAATTTAATTGTTTGTTGTAATTTTATGTCTGTAATTAATAAACGGCAGAAGCAAGAACGCATTATCATTAAATGCGTCATTAACGTAAAGCATTTGTTCTTCCGTCCTTCTGCTTTGTTTGAGCAACAAACAAGCGAAGCAAAATAAGAGAAGAAGAAAAGATTTGGCCAAAAAAAAAAATTAAAGAAATAATGTCATAAAATTTGCTTTTGGCATTTAAAAAAAACGTGAAAAAAAGTTCAATAAAATCGCACATAAATTCACATAAAAGCACCCAGTAGGAAATTGTAGCGTTACTGCTTCCCAGCTCGCTGCCAAAATCAAGTGGCGCAGGGTGAAGCGTATGTGTTGTTGGTTTGTTTGTTAAATTAAAATTTTGCAGTTCAAATTTGTTAAAAAGTAAAAGTGCTTACATGCTGCTTTCAAAAGCACCTGCAAAGGTAAGCGGTACACAAGCAGCTTGCCCGCAAGGCGTTTTGGCACGCCTTTTTCGTCAATGTATGCACATTTTGGCCGCTGTGACAACTCATACCACACACACACACACACACACACACACACACATGTAAATGCCATTTAAATGAAGCTAATTTGCAAACGCTTTGACCATGGTCGCCTAGAGTCAGACGATGCATATGAAGTGTTGTTGTTGTTGTTATTTGTTACTTGTTCGCTATTTAACGAGTTGGCGTCTTGTACAACAACACGTTTCTTTCACCCCTCATCAGCGCACTTGCCCTTAATTATGGAAATTTCATCATTACGCGGCTCACCTTACCTCACCTTACCGCGCCGCTGCTTGAAACGCAACGGCAGTGAAATAAAATATATACATACGTTTGACGATTTGTTCGCGCATTTAATTTTAATGCCATCATTAAATATTATTAAATGTTTTAATCGAATATGCAAATGAGGACAAATGACTTGAAAACAAAAGTGTCGTAAATGCAACAAAGTTGACTTTTGTTGTTGTTATTATTATTGTATTGTATTGCACACACATGTTATTTTTAGAGCATGCCATTTCGGTGGGTGTGTTTTATTTGATGCGATTGATTATTTCTCATTTGACTTTTGTCATTTTTGATGCAATTTGATGAAGTCTCATATATATAAATATATGTTTGAGATACGCTTTAATTTTGACTGCTCAGTTGGGCTTTGCTTGGCATAGTTGACGCTTGGCTCATGCTGAGCTCATGCAAGCACAGCTTAAATTGCTTTTAACAGCTTAAATAACAATAAGACAAAAAATAAGGGGGAAAAACACAATAAGCAGAAGAAGAAGAAGCAGAAGAAGCGCACAAAAATGCAGCGACGCAGGCGCGAAAGCGTAGCAAACACTCAAAAAAATTATTATTATAAAATGATTTTGTATTAATTTCATTTTAATAAAAGTCGTTGAGTTTCTTATTTCGCCTTCGACTGTTCAACGCTCTTTAGTGTTAATTCTTCCTCTTCTACGTCTGCGTGCTCTTCTTCTACTTACGCATTGCCTGCGCGTGTCACTTGAGACGCGTGCGATCGCCAGCTGACTTCTCCTTCCTTTTCGCCTTCTTTTTCACCTTCTTTTTCTTACTTTTTGTTTGTTCAGAACTGCCAAAATATATTTTAAACATTTTCTGCTCATATTTTTTTTTTTTGATACATTTTTATTGATTTTGTTATGTTTGTTGTTGTTGTTGGCATTTTTTTTAACGCTTTGCCCAACTCAAAAAGTTATTTGAGTCGCTTTGACTTGTTTGAAATTGATCCTTGTGCGTTGTCTGCCTGCCTGTCTGTCTGTCTCTCTCTTTCGTACTTGTACACTTTATCGCGCTCTTGACTTGTTGCCAATTGAGCCGTGTAGTGATCGCATTGACGTTGGATCACACTTCTTTGCAGTTGACTGAGCATTTGTACCAAAAAAAAAACGAAAATATTAAAAAAAGGAAAAAAATTTAAAAAAAATTTAAAAAAATTAAAAAAAAATTGAAAAAAAATTGAAAAAAATAATTAAAAAAAGGAAAAAAAATAAGCATAATAAAAACAAAAATAGCATGCTTATAAAAAAGTTATAAGAAATATATATGTAGTTTTAAAATGATTTTTTTTTATTGAAATTGATATTTTGAGTGGAATTTCAAAAATGTCTCTCAATTATTTTAAAGGTTTCAGTGTAGAATTTTTGTATACGCAAAAAAGTTATAAATTAAGCAAGAAAACTTGTCGTTTTGATTAACCACAACAACAACAGCAACAACACTAGCAACAACAACAACGTTGCTAATGTTGATTAACTATAAAGTTAAAGAAAATTAATGCAAACAATTTGCATAAATTTTACACAAGTTGCGAGCATAGCGGAAGCGTCCAAATAACATTGAAATGTGTGTGTGTATACCTGTATGTGTATACACATGTATGTGTATGCGTGTATATATATAATCATAAAATAAAACGCAAAGTTCGTTGCTTAAATCTTTCGTTTTGCAAAGTAAATCAAAGGCGTGTGAGACAACAACAACAACAGCTGGAATAACAACAGCAACAACAACAGCAACAACAACAACAACACAGCAAACTCATAGTAATTATAAATTATAACGCAGCATTAAACAATTTACCGTTATGTAAGTTACAACAACAATAACAACAACAACAGCAACAACAACAATAACAACAACAACAGCAACAACAACAACAACAACAACAACAACAACAACAACAACAACAACAACAACAACAACAACAACAACAACAACAACAACAACAACAACAACGAACAGACAGAAAGCAAACTTCAATGCAAGCAAACATTATCAAAATGTTGATAAACGTTTAACAACAAAGAGGAAGCATGTGCTGTTGTTAAGCCGGGGGGTGAGGGGCACAAATTAGACATTTCTCAAAGCATTTGTTGTTGTTGTTGTTGTTTTGTGGTCTTAATTAAAAATGCAAAAAGGCCAATTGCAGTTGATTTTGTGCAATTAAGTGGCGGCGGCGGCGTTGGTGGCAACAACAGCAACAACAACAACAAAAAAACAAGCATTTTAATGGTGTAGCAAATAAATACGAAGAAAAACAAAACAAAAAAAAAATAATGTTGCAACAAGGAAGAACACAAGCAAAACGTAGTAAAGCAACAACAACAACAAAGCAACTTAAATTATGGGCCATGTTGTTGTTGTTGTTGCTGATAGGTGAGGCAAAGAGTGTTTGCTTGCTTAGTTGGTTACTGTTTAATGTTATATATATATATGTATGTATGTATCTTTTTGTCTGTCTGCTTGTCCGTCCGTCTGTCTGTCCATCACATTGTAATGCGCCTGCGGTTGCGCATTTAAGCATGTTTAATGCAATTTAGCCACAAGCACTTAATTACAAATGTGCATACAAACTAGTTAAGTTGCGCCGTCGCTGCCAACGATGTGCACGGCCGAAGGGGGGACGGCGCAATGGTGTTGGTGCGCTTGGCTGGGTGGGTGGCAACATGGCAAGAAGGCAAGAAAGCAAGACTTACAAATGCATAAACAATTTTCAAAACATTACTTTTCTTTTGCTTTTCACTACTTCGTTGACTCTTCTTCTTCTTCTTCGCGCTTGCGGAAATAAAGTAACATGTCAGTTGATTAAAAACTGCTGGAACAAACACATAAAGCAACAACAGCAACAACAACAACAACACTAAACTAAAGCGGCATTAAGCAACATGTTCGCTTTTATCTATTTTCGATAATGTTGCATTTCGTAGACAAGAAGAAGAAGAAGTGTAAAATGTTGCCAAGTATATTTTAAAATAAACGAAAAGTTTTGCTAAACAGTAAATAAAGCAAGTTTCAACATCATAAACGCCTATGTTATACAGCGCCATTGTAAGCACATAGAATAATTAAGCATGCGCTTTTGTTTTGCGTGTTTAGTGCGCTTGTGCTGTATGTGCTGTGCAGCGCTGCGCAACATAGGCGTATACAATGTATAATGTTGTTTGATTTTTAATAATTGCTTAGCGTCATTGGCCAACATGTTGCATATTGTATGCCCTACAAATGACTTTTGTCTGACTGTTGTTGTACAGTAAATGCTCAGGAGCCGCTTGTTTGGCAAATAGTTTAAATATTAGACTGCCGCATGTGTAGTGTGAGCGTGTGTAACATAAGAGTATTATATATTTACATTTTTGATATGCTTACATACGCTTTGCTGTCTGTCTGTTTTCGAACACTGTTAGTGTTAGTGCGACTGTTATGGTTGCCTTATTATGCTACAAAAGTGACTGCAATGTAAGCGCATATAAAATATATATATATATATATATATATATATATATAATTTGTGTTAAGTGGCGAGTTCATTTAAGGCTGAGCTGCTGTCTGTGTGTGTCTATGTCTGTGTGTGTGTGTGTGTGTGTTTCTGCTGCTGTTGTGCACAAACTGTTTAATTACAAATTAGCAGAAGAATTTCTTAGTCGTGCGCAAGCAACATTGTTGGCGTTAATTGTGCAAAGCGAACGTACGTTCGCTGCTTGCTGCTTGCCACATGTTGCATGTCATATTTCAATAAAGGCGAACGCTTAAATGTTGCAGAAAATTGAAAATAAGCCTATGTTTTAAGTAAGTATATAAATTACATAAAATAAAAAACCACGAAGAAGCGCAAAAAAAACTAACATAATTTGCAATGAAATAAAAGTTAAATAAAAAAAAAAGGAAGCGCCACAACTGAGTAGCAAAAAAGCGTTGTTGTTTTATTGAATATGCAATAATTTAATAAAAAAAAACAAACCAACGCAAGTTCGTTGTTTAAGTCTTTTGTTTGAGAGTCATTTTCTAAGCATTTCCCATTTCTATTTCCATTTACAGGCGCCAAAGACGATGATGGCAATAGCAGCATCAAGAGCAGCAATGGCGGCGGCGGCACGGGCGGCAACTCTGGCGGTGGCGGCGGCGGTGATGGCCATCTCAGCCTGAGCGGCCTGAGCAAGAAGCAACGCAAAGCGCGCACCGCCTTCACCGATCATCAGCTGCAGACGCTGGAGAAGTCATTCGAGCGGCAGAAGTATCTCAGCGTGCAGGATCGCATGGAGCTGGCGAACAAATTGGAGCTGAGCGATTGCCAAGTGAAGACATGGTATCAAAATCGACGGTGAGTGAATTTACATTTCATATAACACACACACACGCACATGCACGGTTATTGTTTTTTTTTTTCAGACATATTTTTAATATTTTTAGCACTTTTAAAGTTGGGCAATAAAAAAAAAGGCGAAACAAAACAATAAAAAAGCGCAAATCATCATTACTCGACTACTGTGTAGGGCAACTGTTGTTGTTGTTGTTGTTGCTGCTGTTGTAATGCGTTTCACGGCTTCATTCAATCGCTTGTTGTTGTTGGTATTTTCATATTTTTTTTTTGTTGTACATTTTTCGCTCCTCTTTCGCGTCTTTGTTAAAAGATATTTTCATTTTTAATTATTGCTCAATGACTTGTCAATTCTATTTTAATGAAGCGTTTGTGCGGCTACTCGAATTTTGTTGCTGCTGTTGTTGTTGTTGTACGCTACTTCTTCAACTATTTTTTTCTTGCGCGCTTTTTTATACAAAACATTTTTTTTTGTATCTTTTTTTTTGCTTTTTTTTTATAACTGTGCTGCATAATTTTGTCTGTGTGTGTGTGCGTGTGTGTGTGTGTGTGTAAAGCCGGATATTGCATGCGTTTTTAAGCATTTTCACAGCTGTTTCTGTTTTAATGAAATGCCTGCAAAAAGTTGCATTTAATATCATTTGTGAAACGTAGTTTTGTGACATTTGTTTGACGCAACTCATTGCGGATAAACAAAAACACACACACACACACACACATAGAAAGTAGCAAAGCATCGCATGGCTAATTGTCTTGGCGCCTTCTTTCTCTGCTTCTGCTGCTGCTTGAATTCGGCGCCAGTCTGCGCTCTCTTTTCTATAATCTTCAAACTGCCAGCTCACTCGCACGCAGACACTTGCCTATAGATGATCTTATAGTCATTATTTGACTGGTTTGTTCATTAATTAAAAGATTTGCACAAAATAATAAATGGTTGGATTTTGGTTCGGTTTCGGCTTCGGCTTCGACACTTTGCACTTGGCTGCTTAACGGGCTTAAATGACCAAAGCCAATTACAGCAGACGCAAATTGTTGCACGTTACGCTCAGCTCACGCGGCGACGTCGGGGGTAAGGGCAAAGGCGTCGGCGTCGGCGTCGGGGGCGTGTTTCGAGCTCGAGCCAAAGATAAATGACAAAACAATTAAGTGCGAAATATAAACAGCGATAATTGTTTTTGCTGCAACAGACAAGCGATGCGTATAACAGAGAGGAAGAGTAAGAGAGAGAGGTAGGTAGAGAACACAGCAGGAAATGCTGAGCCGCAAAGGATTTGATTGAGGATTGTCAAAGAAAAGACAACAAATGAGCAAAAATCATGACGCGACACAAATCGCAAAGGCAATAAGCGTGCGAAAGGAGTGAAAGAGAGGGGTGATAGAAAAAGTAAGGCGCTGGAATAAAGAGAGACATATGTTTATAGACAGAAAAGATAGTTTGCTGTTTTAAGACTCACGGCCAGAATCATCAATCATTCGACACATTTTACAACACTGTCAAGTACTCCACCAACAACAACAACAACAACAAATGTATTTCATTGCACACTTTGAAAGCCATCCACCATTTACTCATGCATTTCTCACCTTCTCTCCACAACAGAACCAAATGGAAGCGCCAAACGGCCGTCGGCCTGGAACTGCTCGCCGAGGCGGGCAACTATGCCGCCTTCCAGCGTCTGTACGGCGCCGGTTCGCCGTACCTCAGCGCCTGGCCGTACGCGAGCGTTGCTGCCGCCGCCGCCGCACAGATGCCGCCCGAAATGGCGTACTATCGGCAGGCGGCCGCAGTGGGCGGCCTGCAGAAACCGCTGCCCGGCACGTATCGCATGTATCCCGGCATTGCGGCCGCCGCTGCCATGGGTCATCATCCGCACGCCCATCCACATGCCCATGCCCACGCCCATGGGCATCCGCATGCCTTGAATGCCGCGGCCGCTGCGAATTCATTGGGCGGTTACTATCAGGCGGCAGCAGCGGCCGCCGTCGCACAACAGCAGGCGCCCGCTGTGGCAGCAGCAGCAGCAGCGGCGGCTGCGGCTGGCGTCACATATGCATCGCCGTTGCATAGTCCAAGCGGCAGCGGCAGCGTCAGTGAACGTGCTGAGCGCAGTCAGGAGACGCCAAGTCCGCAATTGAATCCGGGCAGTCCGCCGGAGCGGCAGAGCGCACGGCCCCAGCAGCAGCGCAGGCGGCGACGCAGTAGCAGCAGTGGTGGCGGTGGTGCTGAGGAGGCTTCAGTGGCGCGTCACTTGCGCTTGCAGCGGCCGTCGGCGGACGGAGACAATGGCGAGCAGCAGGACATCAGCGTTGAGGATGATGCGAATGGCGTTGTGGACGGGGAGGGGGACGCGGACAATGACTGCGACAACGATGACTACGACGATGAGGAGGCGGCCATTGAGGTGTAAGGTGCGTACTCAGTCACCAGTCCTCATGTCGTTTCGCTCAACTTATCACGCGCTCAAGCAAAAGGTTTGTAAACGTACTTTTATCATATTATATATTATTATTATTATCCTTATACTTTATACCATTCTTTGCTAAAACTTTTCTTTAATAATAATAAAAAAATCCATTTTGTTCTCCTTTCCAATTGCAGCTTCTTTTATATGCTTGAATATGCTTCGGATCTCAAATGATATTTAATGTAATTATTTATAATATGTAAAAATGTAATTTTAAGCGAATTTTTTTTTTAATTTTTTTTTTCTACAAATAAGCACTTCAACCATGATATGATTATGATATATTATAGTCTTAAAAAAACAAAACAAAAAAAAAACAAAGAAAACAATGTAAATTTTTTTGTACATAAACACTTTTTTTTAATAGTTTATAATAATTTTTTTTTTGTATGTTTAAAACTGTTTGTTCTGTGTGTGCTAAAACGGTAATAAATGTAAGGTATTAGTGAAATGTTGAAATGTATTTTTTTTGCGTGTAATTCTTGGGCTTGGGTTGTTAAGAACAAAATGCACAAATTGATTTGCCGTATGTGCTGTGTTGCGTCAGGTGACATAAGAGTAAAAGTTGTTTGTCGCTTGTCTTTCATGCTAGAAGTTTTATGAACAGTTACAAAACTTTCTGGAGCCGTTAATTAAGCATATTTATAAATGAATTTTCAAATAAATTATTAACAAAATTTATAATAATTTATTTGAAAAATCATATATAACATCTTGAAATGAGTTTACGACTTCTTCAGGCATTTTTCTTGGAACACTTGGATATGCTCTAAATTGTCTACACCTAAGCAGTATTGAAACTTCGTTAAGATCTCAAGATCGCATGGGATCACTCTTATCGCTCTTGCCGCCGTCTTTACCTTTTAAACGTACTCAACGTGCTGTCGCCTTCAGTCTTAAGTTGTGCAAGCAATTCTGAGTTATGAAGAGGACATGTCGTGGTGGTTGTTCGAAGGCGCGCAGGAACGCAAACTGTTGCAACTGTTGGATGGCCGCAACTCGAATGCGCAATTGATGCCAAACGTTGCACTCAATAAACTCAAGTCTTTCGCTTGCCACGAGTGCTTCCCAGCAATCCTTTAAGCTTCCTTCGTTCTCAGTCACTTAAAAAAGTTTAACATTTGCAAACTTCGTTTGTGCAAGTGCTCAGTGGCAGCGACGTCGACAGCGACGGTGGCAGCGGCAGTGGCAGCACTCGACTTGCGACTTTGTGACTTCGATTGTGTTTCACTTAGTGCATCCTGTCGGCTCGTCGGCTCGTTGGGTTGTTTGGTTGGCTTTTCTTGAGCATGATGTGAAAACGCAATCGAACACAATCGAAGACAAATTCAAGTGGCAACGCGTCGTCATCATCATCATCATCATTAACATTATGATCATCAACGTTGTTGTTCACCCTTCATTGGTAATGTGATCAACCCTAATTTTGTTCTTAATCCTGCGCGTCCTTTTTGGCTTTGCTTTGTTTGTTTGTACAATTGTTATGCACACACACACACACACACACGCACACACACAACACACTTACAGAGACAGCCACACACGCTGACTTATTTTGCTATAATATATTTTTTTTATTACAGTTTTGATTTGACTCGAGTGGTTTTGCAGTTGTTTCGTTACGGTTTCATTTTCGCTTGTGAGAATATATTTTGGCACAAATTACCCAAAGCCAAAGTCCAAGTCTTCCAAAGCCTTCATCGCCTTCTCCTTCTCCTTCGCCGTCTCATTCACATTCTCAACGTCATCATAATCAACATCGTCATCATGTTCGTCAGCGTTGCTGCTGCCACTTAACAGCAACTTACCCCTCACCCTAGCATGCGTTTGCCCTTTGTTGTGTTTCCTTTTTTTCTGCACTGCAATAATTCCTTTCTTTCATTGCCTTTTCGGTCTTTTGCCACTTTGAGTTTATTTCTTTTTGTTTTGCTTTTTTTTTGTTGTTTTTTGTTTTTTGCTATTTTGTTAATGTTTTAATTTATAGGGTTGCGCTTTTTTTTGTATCGTCTTCTGCTTCTTCTTCTTCTCTTTAATATTTGCTACCGTTTTGGCAATCAGTTTACCGCTACTGTTCATGCCCATGGCACATTCGCGCTCCCTTCCTGTTTTGTTGCAAATCGTTGCCGATGTCGATTTGAGTCGAGTCGAGTCAAGTTGTGCTCGAGTGCGAATGCATAACGCCTCTGTTGCGAATCGATTAAGTTATGATTTTCGCGTATTTCATATTCATTAGATTATGCAACGTTTGCGGTAACGCGGCATGATTTCATGAGTGGTTGCTGCGTTTACTCAAACATCGATGATGCCAAATGCGTTGATGATGCGAACGCTTCAAGCGCTTAAAACGCTTCAAAACCACTTAGAGAATTATAAGTGTTGCTTTGTATTTGTCTGGGAACATTTTCTTACGCTGCGTTACATTATAATATCATATTTTATACTTATTACAATTAACATTTTTTCTTATTAAATTTTTTTTTGCGCATTTTCAAGTTTTAAGCTTTGTAAAGTAACAATTTGGCGCCATTTTGTTTTTTTAATTTTATTTTTTTAATTAATATATATTTTCTTAAGGCGTTAATATGCTCATAAGAAAGTATATGTACAATAAGGCTTATGTGACACAGCGCTATGTGCGACATACGTCAGGCTTGCGTGCAAAGTTGTGCATAATTTTTGCTGTGCCACAACATTCCGCTGATATGGACATATGTTACATAGCGCTACGTGCGACATACGTCAGGCTTGCGTTCATAATTTTTGCTATGCCAAATATTTGACTTAAAACCACAAATTTCTGTTGATTTTGTGCAAAATAAAACAAATGTTTGAAAATGTAATAATATTTAAGTTTTATTTTCGGTTAAAAGTTTTGAAAAAGTTTCGAACATTTCCTTTTTTCTTAGCCAAATTCGAATTGCCAGTAAAATTTTGCTACTTCTTTGAGCTAAATTTTTCATAGTAAAGTAAAACCAAAAAAAAAAAAAGATGATTACAAAAAATCAAAAGAAAACGTTGCATTTTACACTAATGCAGTTGAATGGCATTGGTTGGTTTTCCGAGTTTTCCGAGTTTCCGAGTGCCACACAAACAATGATGACGCCACCGCACGCCCCCAGGCAGCTGCTTTGCCCTTTGCCCTTGGCTCATTGCGTTTGAATTGTGCATTTCGAATGTCTTCCAATTGGCATTTGCATAAATTTTGAATATTTAATGCAATCTCACAGTTCATTAAACCAAAGTGAAGCAAAGTCAACGTCAACGTAAGAATAATGCACTCACAGACAACTACTTTGCTGGGGGTGGGGCTGGCAGAAAAGGGTTGCCATGGGTTGCTGAGAAGCTGAAAAGTCGAAATGAGAAGAAAAGAAAAGAAGAATGAAGTAAATGAAGAGCGAACTAAGCGGAAAGCAGACAATGCCCGCCGTCTGACAGTGGGTGTGGCGGTTGGGTTCTGGTGGGTGTGGCAGCCGCCTGCCGGAACTTTTAGACGAAATTAGGAAACGCATTGCAGCTTTCGAAAGTTTGCAAAACGTATTTTTTACGTTTCACAAAGCAAAGCAAAGAAAAGTAATAAAAAAAAATAGAAAAAAAAAAATAGAAAAAAAAATAGAAAAAAAAAAACGGAAAAAGGATTTCATTTCACTTGTTTTTTTTGTTGCGCTTTGCTGCTTTTGATATGCGCGCCACTTTGTGTGTCTCTGCGTGTGTGTGTGTGTGTGTGTGTGTGTGTGCGTGCGTGAGTCGTAATGACAAAGTGCTTTCACGCCGGAAGTTGTTGCAATTTGTGCTCACAATGGCCAACGTTTGCCTAATTGCAGTTGAGCTCAGCCGAGTTGAGTCGAGTTGAGTCCTTTGGCTTAGCCAGCGCTTCTTTATGGCCTTGTGAACGTCTTTGGCTGACGCTAATTTGTCACAGGATGCGCAGGACACGCGTCGTGTGCCGTTTGCCGCTTCCTTCTCTCTTTTTTTATGCTTCGCTTCGGTTTTTTTAGGTTTTCTACTCGTTTGCATTTTCATTTTGATTTTGATTTTGATTTGTTTGCACTTCTTTTGGGTTATCCTTTGTCATTTGTTACATTTCGATTTGTTTTGATTATTTTTCAAGCAATTTGCTCCTTGCAAAACATTCATTTGCTTTGCTTTGCTTTGCTTTCCTTCCGTTAACAATAAATTTGCGCATAAATTGTTTGATTATTAAATTATTTGCACTTCCTTTGCGTGTGTGTGCATGTGTGTGTGTGTGTGCATTTTTTGTATGCCTTTTGATTTATTTCGTCCTTTTTATGCTAAGCAAGTATGGCCAAAGACATCATTTGCACGATTAAATAACATTTGGCAAAAGGGGCCAAAAAGTGGACCAACTTCAGAAAATATCTAAAAATACATAAAAATTTTTATTTAAATAAAATTAAATAAACACAATTTGTGCATAATCTCGTTTTATTGTTGCTTAAAGATCATATATTATATAAGTTATAAAGTTTTTAAAGCAAAAAGTGTGCCGTTCTTGAAAAAAAGTGCCACTTTTGGCACCTTTTTACCAAAACGACGTGTATTCTTATCATTTATGTGTAAACATGTTTGCACACAATAAAAAAATAAATAAACATAAATAAATGTAACAAAACCGAGCAGGAAAATATCAAATAAAGACCAACAAAATGTGCTAATATAAGAAAAGGTTGAAATTTTCGGGTTCGTGGCTTCAATCAATCTCAAAGCGCACGACCTTTTCGACATGGCGGATTTAGCAACGTTTTACAGGACTTAGACACGTCCCTGACTTGACTTCGCTTGGCTTGCTCACACACACACACACACACGCACACGCACACGCACAACTCTTATTCAATTTACACTGCTCTCAAGCCATGCCTTTGCCATTGTCCTTGCCATGCCTGAAGTCGCTGCTGCTGCTGCTGCTGCCACTGAGTGAGTCATTCTTGTTGCGCTCGAGTGACATTGCGTTTTCTTGCCAAGCCATGTCCTGGGGTAGGGGGGGCACACATGTGCGCTGTAATGTTGAGATTTGAGCCTTTTTAACGGAGCTTTACGGTGTGTAACCTCACTTGGCCGACTGACTAACTCTACGTGTGTGTTTGTGTGTTTGTGTGTGTGCATTAATAAATCATTTGGCCGTCTTATTAGCCCAGTTTAAAATCCTTTTTAAGCCCGAAATGAAATTTTGCCATTTGCGGCGCCAGTCGGCAATCACTTTGCCGTTTGCATTGATTTTTCATACATTTGTCCTTTATTTGCCTTACTTATGCGTGTGTGTGTGTTTGTGTGTGTGTGTGCAATGAAGCGAAATGCTCGTTTGCTCGTTATTTTTATTATGTATTGTCTGCATTAGAATAATTTGGTCATTTAATGTGCGCCAATTGGTTTCTAACCCCCCTTGCTGCGAACCGCCCGCCCTGCCAACCGTTTTTATACAATTCAATACAATTCGTTTTGCTTTGCTTTGCTTTGCTTTGTTTGCCTTTTTGCCTGCGGCCAAAATCTCAAACAATGCGGATAACTTTTACACACACACACACATACACAGACACACACACACACACATATATGCATACATAACTGCGCTTTATTTTTGTTTTCACGCTACTTGAGAGCCGCAATGAAATGAATTTTGAAATCAAATCAAATCAAATCGAATCGAATCGCAATGAAACACAACGAATCACAACAAAATGGCACACGCCAAGCGAAGGACAAACAGACGCATGGACGCACGGACGGACGGACAGTTAGCGCGATAGCTCGCCCGCTGCGACAACCTTTTTTGGGTTCCCTTCTTTTTGCATGCATTCAGTCAACATTTTTATTGATTCATATTTCTGTTGTTTGATTCAATATTATGTTAATTACTTTGCATACTTTATATATATGTATATAACATGTTAGATACATGGCGCCTACGAGTACAAAAGTAGCGCAGCTTGAAAGTACATTAGCAGCGCACTTAAGGCAATTGTCACCGCCATCATGCATGTTTATAGCGTGGACACGAACCAAACTGCGCCAATTAAGTGCGCAAATTGTTCGCTGTCCGAACTTTTTCACTTCTCCTTCGCCCTTTGCTTCGTTTTTTGCTTATGACAAACGTTGCGTTGCGCAGCCTTTGCCTTTCGCCTTTTTGTCATTGATATGTTAACTGATACTTTTTGTTTTTGTGTGTCTTTGGTATGCAACACTGGGCGCACTGTTAACCTGTGCGTGGCTCTGTAGACGCGTGTGTGGTCCAAAAAAACGCTGTATTAACAATAAATACTAAAAAAATAAAAGGGTGCGCACTTTCCCAGACGCTATGAAGCATGCTTGTGTGCGTGTGCGTGTGTGTGTGGCGTGTATCTAAATATTGTTTACGTTAACAAACAAATGAAGGCCATTAGAGTTAAACATTTATTTGCTTAACTTTGACTTCAACTTTGAATGCAATTTAAACTACGAAACTGAGACCGATTTCGGAAGCGTTTTGGCTTCAAGGGCGGCCGATGAATGGCACGTGGAACAACAACAACGACAACAACGACAGCAACAAATACTGAGTATGTAATCAAAAGACGCGTGTTTGGAGCAACAACAACAACTTCATGTATATAAAGTCAAAGTCATTTGTTATGCGTGTCCTTTTGCCTTTGCTGTCCCCCCCTTGCCACATCATTTGACAATGTGACGCGTGTCCTTTGCCATGCTCAACAGCACAGCGTTGTATATGTGTGTGTGTGTTTATTTCACACAAATAACCAAAGCAAATTAATGCACAATTAGAATACCAATTCGAATGCTTTGCTTTGCCTTCCTTTGTAGCGAATTCCACTTGAAGCTAAGCGCATCAATTCGAGTGTAAATAATGAAGTCGCTGTCAAGTCGCTCGAGGCTGAGCGTTTGCCTGGAAAATTCGAAGGCGTCGAAGCTAAAATAAGTAGCTTCACACACACACACACACACATAAACACAAACAAAAGCGGGCTGTCGAAGGACAACATGCGGCGCTGAAGCTTCTGTTAATCGTTAGAGTTGTACAAATGTTAGCATAAAACAACAATTTGTATTTGGGAATCGAGTTGAGAGTTAAGTTGAACAGTTGCGTTTGGGATCCAATTACAGGCGCACAAAAGCCAATTTGTGGACCAACAACAACGATGAGGATGATGATGACGATGATGACGATGAGCAATGTGCGGGGATGAATGAGTGAATGACAACTTGAATTTGAATGTTTCGAAATTGAATTTACTCATTTGGCATGTGCTTTGATAATTTAACAGTTGTTGTTGCTGTTGTTGTTGTTGTTGCACACATATCCTGCTGTTCTGCCGTCCGTCCAACATTGACTCATACATTTTGCGCATTCTCGCATTCATTCCTTCCTTCCTTCATTCATTCATTCATTCATTAATTCATTCATTAGCTCGGTATGCGGCATATGCAAGTTGTTGTTGTTGTTGCTGTTGTTGTTGCTTTTGTTGTATCAAATAGAGTGCCTTATAGAACATAATTTGTCATCAATTAGCGTTGGGTGTTGATGTAGCGGTAAACCAAGTGGAAATTCAAGCACCCTTCATTGCTCGTTAGCCCTCCCTCCTGCTCCTGCTCCTGCCCGCTTTGCCTACCCTTGCACGTCACTTCATCTCAACTCATCACATCATTCACCACCACCGTATCATTGCTGACATGGCCATAAGTTACATGCCGCGCGCCTATCATAATCAATGCCATTTCGAGTGCGATTTATATAAATTACTTTTGATTTCGTTCGCTCATTTCTGTTTACAATTATTTGGATGATTCCCACTGTGCCAACATGCCGCCGTCGCCGCCGCCTCCGTTGCCGCTGCGACTGTTCTTTTGTGACTTCGCAACAATTCTTGTTTTTTTTTGCCTTTTTTTTATAGTTTCGAATTTCAAGCAAAGTCCGAAGTATTTTTTTTATTTTGGACTAATTTGAATTAATTGTTTTGTATAAATGAACAATTTTTATGAGTTTAGCATATAAAACATAAATAGTAAACTATAAAAAAATTGTTAAAAAAGAATAAATAAATTATTTATATTTAAGGTGCCATACGGAAGTGACAGTAAAATAGGTGTTTGAGTCTTATGGTTTCCAAGAAGTGTTAAACAGTCAAACTTCGCTATAACAGTTCATCGAAATCTTCCTACAATTAACTCAACTTTTCGCAACTGACTCATCCCGAGATCTCCAAAACTATAACCGTTGTGCTGCAGATGCTCAATAAGAATGGATCTGCCAAAAGTCATGTTCAAGCAACTAGCAATATTATAATTTTGTGTGAAATTGTGTGAATTGTTGCATTTTACTCATTCTCTCAAAAACTACTGCAGAGATTTTGCTACAATTTTACAGTTACATCGCTCAGACATCAGGCTAACATATGCGCTATCGTTTATGGAGGTATTAAGCATTGTATGGATCATATGCAAATACTATATGAGAAATTTCGAAGGTTTTTCGCTTAAGGCTTTTGTGTTTCAGTTGTCTTACGTGTACTCAGCTTGTAATTATATAAAACCATGCAAAGTCTAAACTAAACTTGTGGGCTGACAGCGACAAGTTGTGCGTTGCCACGTTCGAAATACAAAAGACCACTTAGAGAAAAAGCAAAAAAAAATATATAATATAATATACGAAAATCTACGAACAACGAATACAAATAAATATCGAACTCAAAACTAGATAAATGTTGTACAAATTGTTAACTGCTTTTTTATGCAAATCAATAAACGAAAAAGCACAAAAAAAAAAAAAAATGTATAACATACAAACAATATTTTAACAAATCTTGAAATGAAATATATTTAAGAAAACATATTTTTTTTTATAGTTTTTTTTTAATATATATATATTTTTTTTTGTTTAAATATATTTCTTTTAAATGAAACAAAAGGAAATAAGCGTGGTCAAGACACATCACTTTGAGAATGTTTTCGTATCTTTTGTCAGTGACAATTTAAATGAAGCGATTTTTAAAAGTTTTCGCTTTTCGATCATAAATTATTTTGCACTTAAGCGCTTCGCTTTTGTTTTCGCTGCGCGAGAAGATGTTAAAGTCACGAGCAGCCACAGAGGAAGATGAACAACGCAAAGCGAATTGAATTGAATCCGAATTGAATTGAAATACAGACGAATCGAGCCAAAAGAAGATACAAACAAAAAAAGAGGAGAAAAACTTGTGAAAAAATGTTAATAAATGTGATAAGCGCGATTAGACAATTTAAAAGCAATTTTTATAGAAAATCGAAATCGAAACGAATCGATTTGAAGTTGAGTCGACTTGAGCTGCGATGAGTTGAGATGAGTTGAGTTGGCTTAGCTTCATTTTTGGCTTATAAATAAAAAACCCAAATCAATTTCAATTTTTGGTAACATTTTGAGCCGCACCACCCGTGCCCCCTGCGCCCTCTTGCCACGGACATGAAACGAAGTTAAATGTATCTTTTTGTGTATCTTTTGGCATCGTACGTCATTGTTGGTCGACTATGGTTTTGTTAAGTGGTTTTAACACTTTTATGGCGTTAAGTTTTTAATTCTTTATGCGCTAATAAATAAATTTAAGTCAATATTCGTACGAATAAAAGATTGCATTAATTAATTTTGCTCATTAATTCATTCATGTCTTTTTGTTTGCTCATTCATTCATGTATTACAACTACAAATGTTGCTCAGTTGAAATTTTTTACGTATCCGAAGTTGGATTTCTGTTGCTGTATCTGTATCTGTATTTGTGTCGCTTTTGTTTTGTTCGAAATGACATTAAAGTAATTATCTAATTAAGTTAACATTTTGCTAAAGATAAGTGTTAAATTATGTATTGAAATACAATGCGACAACACACAAATAAATATAAATATAAATAAAGTGAAACAAAGGCGACAAAAACAAAGCGAAATCGTTTGATTGGCGTTGCCATTTAAGCGTTTGCTTATAAACAAATTGATTGAATTTTTGATTTTTACAGTGATTTTTTGTTTTGTTTAACTTTTTAAATTAAAATTTAAATTTTGCATTGTTCGACTTGAAAGGCCAACAAATAAAAAAAGGCGTGCTTAGTAACTTTGTCATGACTGTTTGTTGCATGAATGAAATATTTATATATCAAGTCAAGTGAAGCAGAAATTCTTCAGTTATGTACAGGCATTGCATTTCTCAGAATTATTTCGATCGAACCCATAGGAATGATCAATCGAAAATTCGGGCTTTGCTTGAAAAATGTTGTAACTTTGGAGTTATTGACGCAATATTTGGCACACAAACATCCTTGACATAAACGAAGCTATGGTGCAAGAATGCTTAAGATCGAACGACTCAAGCGTATAGCTGCCATAGGCATGATCGGTCAAAAATAAGGTTTTTCTTCGAACAACTTTATTGTTCTTGAAAATAAACAAACCAAATTTTGCAATTACGTGTTTTTATTGATGCCTGACTATAATATAGTGTTATATTATAAGTGTTATGAGCAACGGACATAAGGGCGTGGCACCGCCCATACTGAGAAGAGCTTAAAAATGTGCTTTCTCTGTAAGCAGAGTAGATAGAAGGCTGCAAAATGTAGTGAAGTCTGACTACATGGCTTGCCTTAAGACAAATTAGAAAAGGGGCGTGGCTACGTATATGATGCTTATTGGAAAATCGATATAAAAATAGCTCTGTAAGCTCTGAGTCGGTTGGCTTTATACATTTGACAAATAACGCGCTCGTCATGCTATTTGCCAAACTCAATTAAATTCATTTCATTTGACTTTAAGCACGCACAACGTACGAGATCAATTAACATTTGGTTTTCGTTGATTGGTTTTTGGTATTTTGTGTAATTTCCAACAAGCCTGAAAACATCCAAACATCTTTAACAATCTTCAAAGACGAATTAAGAGAATAATGTAAAAGTTGTTGTGCGCTATCAGCGCTTGATGCTTATCGACATCATAAAAACAAAAGCTAGACACAACGTGGGGCAAGGGTGGGGGCGGTGGCAGCACATGGCAATCAAATCAACAAGCGTGCAAGAAGATCAACTGCAAACTGCAAGAAGGATGGGAAGTGGTAGAGGAAGTGAGCCACGAATAAAAGCTTCAGCAATTAATACAACGACACACTGACACTCAGTCAGTCAGTCAGTCAGTCCGTCAGTCCGTCAGTCGAGCGAGCGGCATGCACTTTTAGGCCTGTATTGCACACACTAAACTATAATGATAACAAAAAACAATGTTAAACTTAAACATCAACACCTTTTAAGAGCCTTTACAGGCAACGGTCAACGGGCAACAGCCAAGGGGCAACGGGCAAGAGGCAAGAGGCAACGGTCGACAGTCAAGCCGTGCATTCATTCAAGCGACCGTCAATCGTACGAGCCAAATAGGCAGCGAGCCAAGCTGTCTGTCTGTCTGTGTGTCCGTCCATCTGTCCGTCCGTCCGTCTGAGCAACATTCAACGCTCAATGTTGTGTTGACTCCATTTGAGGCGCTCCAATGGATTGAGTCGACTTGCTTTCAAATTCAGTCTTCAGTCTTGGTTTGGGGAACTTACATATATATGTGTGTGTGTGTGTGTGTGTGTGATATATTAAAATGGTTTTGGAATCGTGTCTGAGGCCGAATCGTTGTTGTCGTTGTCGTCGTTTTATTTTTATGTATTTTATTTCACTTTTAGTCAGCGTTCTCGTTTTTTTTATGGCACAGTTTAGGAGATAACAAATTTTTGTTACAAGCAAATTAAAAGGTTTTTCTTGACGTTTAATGCAATGGCTTTTAAATTCAAAGAGCGCACAAGACAACAACAACAACGTCATCATCATCGTCATGATCATCATCATCATCTGGCACATCAGCTTGAGCATACCCAAGCACAACAACATCAACATGATCATCACTTTTAACGTCATCGTCATCGTCACCATGAGTCGTCTCTGGAGCACAACGCCTTGCTCCATATTACGGTTGTTTGTTCTTGTTGTTGTTGTTTGCTGCATGCCGTTGCAGATTCATGCCAACTCCGTGGCTGTTCAAAGTGGAAAATGAGAAAAAAATGAGAAGAAAAAAAAACCGGCTGAAGAATTCAGTTTTATCGATTGTTTTTGCTTGCATCGTTTAGTCGATAATTTTGGTAATAAATTTTAAAATAAACAGGCAAAACACACACACACACAGACATACACACACACAGTCAAACAAAAAGCCGCAGCGGAAGAACAAGCACAAAGCAAAGCAAAGCCATAAAAAAAGCAAAAACAAAAAACACTAATAATAAAATAAAGTTAAGAACGACCCACAAGTATTGAAGCTGAAAAGGGTTTTTTGTTGTTTTATTTGTTTATTTATTTTGTGTTTTTTTTGTATTTTTGTTGTTTTTTTGTTGTTGTTGTTTTTTTATTATTATTTTTCAAAAGCGTTCCGCACGCATTTTGTGCGCGTGGCATTCATTTTCGAAATGTGTTCTTAACGCCGCTCAAAGGCAACGATGCCGATTCCGAAACGGATTCAAATTCAAGCATTCGACAGTGGACAGTGGACATTAACAGCAACAACAACAACAACAACAACGAGAACGCTGCTTTTGAGCCAGACCAAATGACAAGCAAAACCAACAAAAACAACACAAATCGTTAAGCGAAACAACGAAATAACAACAACAATGCAACAAAGCAGCAGAAGAAGAAGACGGTGAAGAAGAAGAAGTAGAGGTAGAGGTATCAAACTCCACAGAGCAACATAAATTCAGAACATCAGATTAAGAAAGTGTTAATGTCGCAACAATTTCCTTTTATCTCAACATAATTGAGCGATAGAATTTGAATTTAGCTAAAAGCCAAACATAAATTTAACACCCAACACACACACACACACACACACACACGCACGCACGCACGCACACACCTCGTAGCCGTATAGTTGACCTGTTGCAGCGGCGGTGCGGGCGAACGTTCGGTTTGTTCAATCGTTCGTTCGATCTCAGCGCTCTGGACGCTTGGCCTCTCGGCTTCAGTTTTGCGGCA
Organism: Phortica magna; assembly: GCA_037044515.1. Classification (NCBI taxonomy): domain Eukaryota; kingdom Metazoa; phylum Arthropoda; class Insecta; order Diptera; family Drosophilidae; genus Phortica; species Phortica magna. Next base: position 40,615 of record JBAMBP010001877.1, read on the forward strand.
GACTTTTTGTCGTAGGCTTGGCTTTTGTTTAGTTTTTTTTTTTTTTATTTTGTGTCTTTTTTTTTTTTTAATTTATATTACAACAAAATCGAAAATGGTATAAATAAAAATCTAATAAAGCATGTTCGGCTTATCGAAAGACCGCTGAATAGTCAAAATATTGGCCCTTTTTGCTGCGCGCATAACTTATCATAAAATATGGTTTAAAAAAAAAATTTATATATAATCAGTAAAGAAAGTTTCTTGTTAAAAGAAATAAATATGTATTTGCCTGCAGAGGCGGAAGTTGCAGACACAATGAAGGCGCTTGAAGCGTCACTGATAAATGTACTAAATGCCGTTAGACGGCAAATTGTAGATCTCTCCAGCTTGGCTTAGGCACTACTTGTACACAGCACATGATCTAACAACATATCAAATATTTGCTACGTGCCTTTACATCAAGAACTTCAAATTTAACAGAAAACCATACATCATTTTTTATTTTTTTTTAAGTTTTACAATACTTATAGCTCAAAGTGGCGTAATATTTAAACAAAAAACAATTAAAATTTATTAAACAAAATAAAAGTATTAGAAAAGTCTCAAATGAAAGCGTTTCAAGCGTTCGAGCGTATCGGAAAACAACGCCTTTGAGTGCCATAATTGAGCGTGCACAGCGGAAAATCTTAAACCAACTATCGACACTTAAACATGACTTTATGTTTATTAAAACTTGAACGCAAATTTAAAGCACCCAATAGGCGTTTCGTCAGACGGCTAGAATAGTCATCATCGGGTAGCACAGACGCTTCAGACCGACAGTGACTGACTGAGTGAGTGAGTGAGTGTGAGCGGAAGTCAACGGCAGTCGAACACTTAAGTACGCTTTAATATGGCGGCAATGATTAATGAATAAAATCAATTAAGTTTCATTAATGAACAATTTTCGGTAGCCAATGTTGAAGAAGTGGTTCGAACGCCGGCACTGGATAATGAAGACGATGATGATGAGTTGAGTTGACCAACCAACCGTTCAAGCATACAGTTCTCATTGCTGTCTGCCAATGCGAGAACACTTCAAGTGTCAATAATTTCGATTTCGGTTTCGATTTTTCATTCTTTGAACTTCATTTATTTAATATTATTTTTTGTTGTTGCTATTGTTGTTGTTTTATAGCACCAACACATTGAGCACTACTAATTTGGCTACTGTGCGTTAGCGCTCATCATCATCGGCATTATCATTATCATCATCATGTCGTTGCCTCTCGTTCAACTCGTTCAAAAAAGTGTTGAATTTCTAAATAAGCGTTAAATCAAAATAGAAATTTTTCGCTTTTTTTTTTTTTTTCTTTTAATATTTTTTTGTATAACGAAAAATTGTTATTTGATATTTTTGTTGCGTTTTGTTATTGTTTTTTGGTTTTTTTGATTTTTTGGTGTTTTTGGTTTTTTTTTGCTGGGGGGCGTTGATGTGAGAAAACCACCAAAGTTGCCGAAACCGCCGAAAGTTGAATGAACTTTTACCGAATTTGGCTTAAATGAATTTGAATTCTGATTTATGTTGGCCTTTTGTTAGACTGCTCAGTCAAATGGCGCATAATGCGTGCATATATGCAAAATCATCATCAACGGCGATGTTTCGAGATTTCAAGATTTCAAGATCTCCAGATTTGAAGTTTTATTTAAGCATATCAAAGTTGGTGGTCGGTTTTTTTAACGTGCTCTAAATTAGAAAACACATTGTTTGTGTACATTCACTTTGCCAAACACACATACAAGTAGACAGTGAGACGGACAGATGGACAGTGGGACAGACGGCTGATTCATTCATTGCGCTCATGTGAACCAAATGAGAAATTGTAATTTAATAACAATTAAAGTTATTCGCCGCTTGTGAGAGAAGTCTTGAGTCTTGAACGCTTGCGGACAATCGTTACGCTTTGCTACGCACTTAACTTGGTCAAAATGATCGAATTGATTCGAACATGCCCGTTGACATGACTCAACTCAACTCAGCTCAACTCTGCTTTGGCTTTGCTTCGTTTCACTTTGATTGCAAACGTTGCGTTTGTCTTGTCTTTCATTTGCATGGCATCGATTACACTTTGAATGTTTGTCAATTTACATTTAATATGCTGAAGCCCGCATTGGCAACACCAACAGCAGCAGCATCACCTGCACAACGCTAAAAGCCACAAAGCTGATGTGGATGATGATCTCTGAGACATTCAAATGCAATTTACTTGTGGCCAACAAACATTCACTTTGCCAGACAAAAAACGCGCTAAGACAAACAAACAAAAGTGTTGAGAAATTGCGCATGTTTAGTCAAACGTAAAGTTTGTCAGCTAAGCTGTGCAGTTCAGCGGCCCAAATGACACGCTTCGGCTAGCAAGGGTTAAGAGTTTTTCCAACGCCATTTGCCAGCTGATTGGAAATTTCTGCGCCAATGCCAAAAAAAGAAGGCCATAAGAAAACTAAGCACTTAAAAAGCAACTTACTTGTAGGAAAGCACGCCTACGCCCACGCAGGAGGCAGCAGTGGCAGCGGCATCATCAGCAACCCTTGAGCAAAGCGCCGCGGCCGCCGGTGGCTGGGACGACGACTGCACCTCAGCATTCCAATAAATATCCATTAAGTTGACAAGACTAATTGAATTACGAACGCGTATAACTCAATAGGTAAGTGAGTGTGTGTGTGTGTGTGTCTGTGTGTGTGTGTGTGTGTTTGTTTGTCGGTCGCTTTTAGGCCCACGCAATAATCACAACAACGAATTGATTGATGATAATTTGTCACACTTCTTTTATTTAACCGAAATAGAAACGTAGTTATAAACTTTGTGTGTGTGTGCGCATGTGTGTGTGTGTGTGAGAGAGACGCATAATCAATTTAATGCCGACACAGGACTTTGAACATTACTAATGCACTTCAATATTCAAACACAACGACCGTCGGTTTCTCTGTCTGTCTGTCCATCTGTCCGTCTGGCTGTCCGTGTGTCCAGCCTCAAACTAACCTTAACACGACATTTGGCGGTCAAGTGTGCATGATTGATGAATTATTTGGTTTTGCGGTAAATCAAAACGACACCAATTCCAATTCATACAACTCATTCTCATTCTCATTCTCAGCTCGGCGACGTTTCCTCATGTTCTCTTCGTGTTCGTTCTGTTGCTTCGCTGATGACATATTTTTAGGAAATTGATATTGAATTTTGATGATGTGTGTGAGTGATAGAGTGAGTGAGTGAGTGGTTGAGCGGTTGAGCATGTGTGTGTGCGTTTGTCTGAAGAGGAAAAAAGGTTGGGCCGCGCGCATGTTCAATTTATAACATTTGAAACCCCTTCAGCATGTCAACAACAACAACAACAACAAGCATAACAAAGATATAAGCCAACGCATAAAAAAAAGGATATCAGCAAACGATAACACACACACACACAAGGCACATGTGTGTGTGTGCGTTTTTTGATTGAATTGTTTTGCGTTTTGTGTTCAATTTGACTTAACTTGGCCAACAGTTTTGAATACATTTTTCAAAACACTAACAAAACATTGGAAAATTGAATTGTTTGACGTCGGTCGAACAGCTGGACGGACAGACAGCACGGCCGATTGATGGTCTCACATGCAATCGCAATCAATAAACCAAAAGTAATTAAGATAAATTTGTCATGATAAAAATAAATAATTATAATTATTTTAGTATTTTTTTTTTGTTCTTCTATGTTTCTATGTTTTATTTATTTATTTTGGTTATATCATTAATTAATTTGTTACGGCACAAAAGTTTGCATGCCTTAAGCGTGTTTAATTACGTTAACGGCTTCGTTACTTGTGGCAAGTGGCATGTGGCAAGTGGCATGGTCATTATGCCATTTATCAACGTTATTCACTTGAGGTTTCTATCATATTTTAATGCAATTTTGTAATAATCAACAATTGGCGCCTGATGCTATGCTACAAATATTTAATAAAAGATTGCCACTGCCGGCCGTTGAGAATTTTATTTAATTAATTAATAATCGAAGTTATAAGCATTATAAGTAACCATAAAACTAACTATTAATATTTATTTGAGTTTTTAGCTTAAAAAAACCAAATTCAATAAAAAATAAAGCTTTGAATAATGAAAAGGCTTATGTTACATGAGGACACATGCAACATACAACAAACAATAAAATTTATAGCAAGAATATTGAATTATTAATATATACATATATTGAGAATAAAGCACGTTTAACTTATGACTTCAACTACATATACACATATATAAGTATAATTCGACGCCATTTGTTGTTATTGTGTTGCCGCTACTTTAACCCCTCAACCCATAAAAAAGATGAAATTTCAGTGAGGCATTTTATGCTCGCAGTCAACTAAAATGTAATTAAATTAATTTATGCGCTAATGAAGAGATTTTCACTCGCATTATATACATATATAAAAATAATAATAATGATGATGATAAAAATTTCATTTTCATTTCCATTCATTACTAATGAATTGCGGTGACAAAAGTTTCCGGTTTGGGATTTTTGAGCGCAAAGCAAAGCGAGCAAGCGCAAAATCGTAAATAATGAAATAATGAAAAACCAAAAAAAATTAAAAAAAAAATAAGTAAAACCAACAAAAAAAAATACATGCTTCAAAATCAAAAAAAAATACTCAAAAAAATAAAAAAACATTCATAACAAAAGACATTTTAATTGAAATTTAAGTTAATTAGTGAACTTTAGTGTCATTCGGACATTGAAATGGGTTTCACTTTACGCATCGCATAGCAAATGAAGTTGCGTGTCAAGCAGACGCACACACACGCACACGCATACATATGCACATGCACACCTGTACGAATTGCTCGTTGAGTGTTGCAAACATTACGAAAAATTGCCGCGCAACGCGTTTAAGAACCCATGACCATAAATTAAGCGCACAACTTTTTCATGACCGAAAAGCCACAACGACGACAACAACAACAACAGCAACAACGACAACAAGTGTCGCCGCAATGTACTCGTAAAAATTATGTTTGCGATCATAACGGAAGGCGACAAAATGAAATCATTTCATTTCGTGTACACTTCTTCTTTCTCACTCGTTCCCCTCACTTATTTCAATTGAGGCTTCGCGTCGTTGTTCTTGTTATTGCTGTTGTTGTTGTTGCTGTTGTTGCTGCTGTAGTAACTCAACTAGCACTGAGGCTGTCGTCAGTGGCGTCGCGTCGCTGCCGCCGCCGTCAGGTATACGCTAATGAGACAGTTTTATTGTCTGGAAAAATTATTATTATGTATTATGTTCGGTCACATGGTCAACCCAAATAACAAAAAAAAGGCGATGGCATAAATTGTCATTAGACAAAGTTTATGATGCGATTTGCTTATTGCGTTTGCATTTGACTTCATTGTTCATTGTTAAATATTTCAGCATTTTGTTTGCATTTCATGCATTCATTCATTGTTGTTATTGTTGTTGGTGTTGTCTAACAAATTTATTAATTTGCTTTGTACCAAAAAACTTTGTTTGTTTAAGAAATCTTTGTTTTTCTCAATGAATTTTTACACATTTTTGTTACATTTGCCGTATTTTGTTTTTTTTTTTACGCTCAACAAAGTAAATGCAAAGTGTCAAAATGCTTTTAAAGCGCTTATTAACACTTAAAACATGACATAGCTAGGCAACAACAACAACAACAACAACAACAACAACAACAAAATACTAAAAAGTTGCTAACATTTCTTTTAAGCGCTTTTTGGCACAAACACAAACACGAACACACATTTTGAGTGCTTCTTGTGCTTGTTGTCTCTTTCTTGCACGCATAAAAAATGCGAAAATTTTTGAAAAGTACAAATTAACATATTTTAGCACGATTAGCATAATTTTTCATTGCCCGCTCTGTCGCAGCCGCCGCGCCCACTTGCTCTGTCATGTACTACGCCCCCACTGTTGCCTCTGCCTGCTGTTGCCTTAGCTCATTCATCAGCATGATTTTCCTCTGCTTTTTTATTTTTTATTCTTTGTTGTTGTTGTTTTTCTACATTTTATTTTATTTGCATCCATTTTGGTATTTCGCAGTTTTCAAGTTCCATTAAAAAGTTCAAAAACGTTTCAAAATGGCGCGCACTTATGCCAAATTAAACTTTTTTACAGCACACACACACACACATACACACAGAGACACTTACGCGCACTCAGACGCCGCCCAGTGCCGCCCACAACAACAAACAGCGGTAATAAAGCACAAACAACAACAACAACAAAATTATTTAAACAAAAATGGCTGTTTTACAAAAAAGAAGGCAAAACAAAAAACGAGAAAAAAAAACAACAACAAAAACAATTGCGTACATTTTTATTTTGTGCTTCTTCTTCATCTTCGTTTGCTGCTTCTTCTTTGCGTTTTACGTTTTTCACTTTGACGTTGGATGCTGCTGCTGCTGTTGCTGTTGTTGTTGTTGTCACGTTCACCGCCAGCGCGCTGCCGCCCCCCACTTCGTGCCCCCGTCAGCGAGAGCGTCCGTGCGTCCCTGTTAGGCCATTATGTAACAAATTACTTTGGCAAAGTGCTCGTGTATTCGCTTTTTAAATATGCAAAAAGAGCGCAATTTACATAAATTTTCCCAACATTAAAACAATTTTAACTCGTCACACCGAACGCCAAAGCCAAGTGTACTGTGTCTGTGTGTGTGTGTGAGTGTATGAGTGTGAGTGCATTACTCGTCACTTAACCGATGGGGATGGTCATGGGCGCGGTGTGAGGGTCGGCTTGCCTGGTATCGTTTGACTATATTGCTATCTCATTCCCTCAACGACATTGACGCTCCTGTTGCGCTACATGGGTGTCATGTTCATTGCGGGCGGCGGGGCATGGCGCAGCGGTTGCAGTGGTGTTAGTGGTGAAGCTAAGTGGTGTTCCGGCGGTTGTCATCGGTGCCAAATTAACAAATTTACACCAACAACAACAACAACGACAACAACGACGTGCACACATTTGGCGTGCTCACTCACACACACACACACACACACAGACACAGTCGGTCGCCCTCACTGCGCTGCTCATGTTTTGTGGTTGTTTTCAGGTCGCAATGTTGCCCCCCACACCTGTTTTGCCATCACCAAAACTTCTGCAGCACCTTCATTTTTTGGGCTTTGCCTTTGCCACCGTGCGGTGGTTGTTTGTGCCCACCCAATGGGTGGGTGGGCGCGTTGTATCATGTGCCTTGCCTTAACAACTTACCCGCCCTCAAAGCTGTGCGACATTTTTGTTTTACTTTTATTTCTTTAAAGCAAAAAAAGCAAAAAAAAAAAAATTGACTTGTTAATTCTTCTTTTTTGGGTTCTCTTGCTTGTTTGGCTGTTGCCGTCATTTTGCTGCTTGAAAGTGACCCCCACCGCCGCCCGTGTCCTTTGCTCTTAGCCAATTTGTTGGCGCTCTTGTCAAATTAAATATTCCGGCACCATTAGTGCTAAAAGTGTTCGCATTAAAAACATTTTACATTATTTTTGCTTTTCTTTTTTCATTTTCTTGTTTTTGCTTTTGTTTTTTCTCTTCTTATTTGCCTTTTTATATTTTTGCCAGTAAAGCCATTTGTCGTATTTTTGCGCTCCCTTCAATTACAACATGTTTCTGCATGTTTCTTACGTCGCGTTTTTTTACATTTTTGCATTTTATACAAATATACTTTAAGCATTTTATTAAAAAAAATTAAAAAAAAATTAAACATTGCATAAAACAAAACATTAAAGTGAAACAAAAGACATATCTCTCTCTCTCTGCTTAATAAAAAAATCAAATCACACATTTTAACTCATCAGAAATGAATTATAATTCATAGTTTTGTATATAATTCTATTTCCGGCACGCATGATTATTAATAATAAATCCGAAGTTGAACGCATGCAATTCAAGCCGAACGAAAGAGCTGACGGTACGGGACGGTACGGATAGCAGATAGCATGATCGTTCAACAGGGGTGAGAAGTTTGGCGGTTCAATAAAAACGCTCAAGGGAACGACGGGACGCGCGTTGTGTAAGCGAAAGAGAGAAAGAGTTGAAGGTTGAAGAAGATTCAAATAGAAAAATGCCTAAAAACCGACAAAAGTATTTCGTTGACACGCAAACGCAACGAACGTTCATACATGGCGCTCAAAACGCTGCGGATGTGCTTCATTAATTGGATGCGCCGTACCCCACCGTCGCCACCACCAAACGTCACAGCGTATTACAGGCGCGGGCAAAGCCATCATCGACATCGACACCAAAATCACTCCATGGGCTGAAACAAAAAAAAAAAGACTCAAAATCGAAATGAGAACAAAGTAAATTAAAATTTCAAAAGCAACGGACAACAACAACAACAACAGCAACAACAGAAACCAAAATGAAAAGTATCTCAAACGAATGCGTAGTAAAACTAAAGCATTATAATCAGATTATGAGCACTAATGATCCTTTAATGAGCGACGTTTAACTTCATTCACGAAAAACTAAAGACGACTGACTGACTTAAAATTATAATCAACAACAACAACAACAACAGCAAACGTAACGAATCCAATTCGAAATTGAAATCAAATTGGGAGCAAAGCGAAACCGAAACCGAAATCAAATCAAATCGAAACTTATTTCCGTCGTTGTTGAATGCCTAAACTGAGCATAGGGTTTTTTGTTTTTTGATTTTTGTTTTTCGGACTATTTTCTTAAGGTAATTAGCGTGTATCCCTAGCATGTTGTATCTGTGAGATACGATTTTGTTTCATTGACGTTATTATGATTTGCTGCTTGCCACATGAAATAACATTTCCGTTGACCAAAGACCAAAGACAACAACAAAAGGTGAAAGGGTACGAAAAGCGCGCAAAGCGTTAATGAATTAAGCAGGCACAAGAGTGTGAGCGAGAGAGGAGTGAGAGGCGATAAGACAAGCCACGGCAGCGACAGCGACAGACAGGTGTAATTTAATTATGCAGCCGCATTTGTTTGCTGTTTGTGCATTTCGGCGCTTCGTGTCCTTTTGCCTTTGTCCTTTGCCTGAGCGAGGCAACGTTGCTTCTGTCCAATTTTAATGACACATAAAATTGCTCACTTATGTTTTGGTAACACAAACAACAACAACAACAAAAACACAACGAAAAAGGTAACGTAACAAAATGCAATGCAACCTTATCAGCGACCAACGGCCAACGACCAACGGCCAAACTAACCCACAGGACAACGAGCTCAGTTGACCGCGCACGTTCACACGTTTTATGCAGCGCCTCTGTGCACTCCCCGCGGCCCGCCTGTGCGTGTGTCCTGTCCAGGCTCATGCCTCTAACAATGACCGCTGACTCGTTTAATTATTACACTTACATACATGTGTCGGCTCATTGTCCCTCTCGCTTACACGCACAGCAAATGTGCGCTCATAGTTAATGTTGCACTAATTTAGGATCATGTCATTTGTATCTTTTTCTTGCTCATTTTCATTTTTGGCGATCGTTAACTTGTTTCTTTTTTATGTTATTCATACATGTTTCCCTCAGCTTTGTTTTTGACTATTAACATTTTTGTTTCGTTTCGTTTCGTTTACAAACGAATTTCCGCTTCCAATTATGAATTTCAGCGTTTCTCGGTTTTTACTCTAATGATTTGCCCTGAAATTAAAATATAATAAAAAAAAGAACAACAAAATGTTAAATACAAATTTCGGTTTGTAAGCAAAATAAACTCAATTTAATTCGAATTAATTTTTTGTTGGCATTGTTTTCTTTTAAGTGTTTCGAAAACAGTTACAAAAGTTTGTTTTTTAATATATATAAGTATAGCATAAGGATAGTCATATGTTTATGCTGTTAGCAATATTTATAGATCATTATGGTTGCATAGTTAAACGTGGGTTTGAAAAGATTGCCATAAACTATGAGTTCAATAGAAAGAGTTCAAGAATTTCGGAACAATGGTTATGTAAATGGTTGGACTTAAAGATATATAGTTGGATAAATGTTAGGATAATTAAAAATAAATAAAATAAGTATTGCCTTGTTCCTGAAATGCTTAACAAATGCGGACAATCGTCTTAGCAAGTCCTGTGCTCGTTTTTCTTACGTGGCTCAACAAACGGAAGCCACAAACCGCCGACGCCAGAGTGACCATTGCGTTGTGTTTGCTGCTAATTACTTTGCCAGCCCAGTTTCGGCATTTGTTTCTTGTTTTTTGTTAAATCGAAGAAGCGAAAGAAGCGGAAAAGTCGTAAGTCGTAAGTCGTAGGTCGCTCCAAGGAGTGTAAGTTGCTTGAACATTCAAATGTTAATGTGAAAATAAATGAACCTTAATTATACGTCACGGCGTATGACGCCGCCGCCGCCAACGCCACCGCATTTGAAAATTTCCTCTCGTTATTGCTGTGTAAAGGAAATGTATTTGCGCTAAATGCCAGAAAAAAGTGTGAGAAATGGTGCACTTGTCCGTTGTCTCGCCCCGCTAATCCGTCAATTGTACCAACACCGTTCGTCTTGTATGTCCGTCCGTCCGTCTGTCGACATCTTGAATTGCGTCGAGAAATTTGACTTACTGACAAATCATGTCTAGAGAGGTCTAGCCTTTGATCTTATCTACGCTCATTAATTGTTTGTTGCGGGCATTTTTCCAACTCTTAAATACTCTAGTACTCGTACTCGACTAGCGCTGTCTCGCTCGCACAGCTGGCAATGCCAATGCGCATTTGTTTGGCATTTGTTGTTGACAGCTGGCAGCAGCAGCAAACGAAATTGCCGTATTATTGTTCTCAGTCAAGTGTCGCTTTGCGTGTGTGCATGTGTGTGTGTGTGTGCTTGTGTGAATTTCTTCTTCGTTCGCTTTTGCATGCGTTTCTCATGCTCGGTCAGCTGTTCGTTCGTTAGGCAGAGTTGCATTATTTTCGTTAATGATGTTTTGCAAATAATGACGCTTTGTTCATTGTGCGTTGTGCGCTCGTGTCGATTTGCTTCTAATTTTCTACGCCTTTTTTTGTTGTTGTTTTTTCTTTCTTCAATTATTATTATGTTTAGCAGTTGCACTTCAACTGTTTTCGGCTCGATTTGGCTCAATTTTGTTTGCCTCTTGTCTTCAATGACTTGGTTCTTTTTTCTCTCTTTTCATGCATACATGCATGTTTTTGTTTTTGTTTGTTGTTGTTGTTGTTGTTGATCTTGTTCAGGTTCTTGCTCGCAAACGTTACTGAATGTGTCAGCATACTTTAGTGACAGCTGCCACAGGCGTCAGAGGCGTCAGAGGTGTCGCTTGTCCTCTCGCTTGCGCTCGCTGCACTTGCTTACTCATTCACTCACTCACACATTCGCTCATTCGCTTATTCAGTGCTGATCCTCGTCGTCGTCGACTCATTCTGTAGGTGTGAAGAATTCATGTGTTACGTCTTATCTAAATTGCTTTTTGAGTATCAATATTTTAACTTAAGTGTAAATTATGTCGCTGTGGGTATCCTGATGCGATGTTGTTGCCTGGCCCGCCTCGTCCGCCTTGACCGCCTGCCGTATGCTTCCTTTTCTCCTTTACACTTTACTGCTCTTCTGTTATATATAATTTTTTGTTGTTTTTTTTTTATTATTGTAAATAATATTTAGTGCATTTGCTGCATAATCTCAACATGCTGTGACCAACGCTCCTTCATCCTCATCATCATCGTCATCATCATCATCGTCGTCATCGTCATCGGTAGACGCAAAGTACTCTTTTATTTATTTTACTACGCTTTGTTGTTGTTGTTGTTGTTGTGCTTGAAATAGTACATGAGATAAATCTAAAAGGCTTAAAATGTGGGCTTCGCTTTTCTATGCCTGTGTGTGTGCCTGTGTGTGTGCGTGTGTGTGCGTCTGTTAGTAATGTTGCCATGAGTTATGAGCCATCAGCGTTAACGTAATGCAGTAGACGTAATGTAATCACGTCCGTGCCACCGCCAACCCCCCTCCCCCTAAAGCGGTCTGTTGTGCCGTCTGCCGTCGGCCATCGAAGGCTTAATAAAATAATGTGTTATATTTTTTATCAAATATCCCATTTAAAGTATATTCTATAATAGCTCAAAGGCAAATCAGTACTTCCCAACTTTACCTATGATGAAATTTACATGGTTATTCTTTTCAAGAGCCTGGCCAACTGAAACCCCCTTCGTCGCTGCTCATACAACATGACATATGCAATGAAATTACTTCGAAAGAAGTTCCTAACTGAAAAGCGAAATGACGTGATTTGTTCGACTGACGAGACTATTAAATTGTATTATTTTGTTTAACAAGTAAACAAAAAAACGAAAAAAAAAATTATGCATGTTAATTAAAAAATAAAAAATAAAAAAAAAAGAATAAAAAGAAGAAAATTATGCATTACAAAATCAACAAATAAGCGTTTGAGCACGTAAGGTGAGGAAGGGGGGGTGTCGACATGAAACGACAACGTTGACGAACTATTAACGGTAATTAGTTGTATTTAAGCAACAACTACAACAACAATGAACATGCGAAAAAAAATAATAAATAATAAAGAAACAACAAATATTATAAACTGTGTGTGTGTGCGTGTGTGTGTGTGTGTGTGTGCCGCAGTTAAATTAAGCCATTGGAGAGTTGTAATGGAGACACATCATTTTCATAAGGGGCATGGAGTAAGTGCACAATGGGTGAGGGGCGGTGCAGAGCGCTTTGAGTGCTCAAATGAGAGAATAATTATTATAAACAACGAACAACAACAACAATTACAATAAAAAAGCTATAATACATGCACGTGCAAATGGGCGTAAAGGCCAACATTGGGGAGTGGCTGTGGCCATGCGATTCACATTGAAAATGAATTTTGTGTTTGTTTTTATTTACTTAGTTTTTTTTGTTGTTGTTGTTGTTTTTTTTTTAAGTTAATTTGTGCAACTCATGTCAACTTTGTTGCACATATCGAAGGACAACAACAACAACAACAACAATGGGAAATGTCAAAGTTCAATTGAAAAAAAAATGTCATTTTCACATTAGAAAACTTTGGATTCCCCAATTGATAGTATAATATTTATTATATTTATCATACACACACACACATCATTTGAATCAATTTTAATTTACTAATTTGCATAAATAATCTTTTGTTAATTGTTACAAATTCGAATTTTTAAGCATTTTGCATCGAATCATGTTTTAATAGATATTTGTTGGCGATACATTTGCACAACGCATATGAAAAGATACTTTTGTGGGCACTTTGCAAATTATAATGAAAAAAAGCATACATAAAATGTTAGAATGTTGCAAGTAAATTCTCATAAGAGAGGGTTTAAGCAAAGAGAAAGAAAAGTGACTTAAAATGGCTTTCATGTTGGCTAAATTGTGCTTAGTGTACCACAAAACCGATGCTGGCAGAGCAGAAGCGCAAAGACAACACAACAACAACAACAACACACACACATACACTCAAGCACGTAAACTTAATTGTATAAAAGCGTTTCCGTTATGTACGCCATTTTTCACACTGTGAAAAAAAACAGACTGCGAAGAAAGAAATAAAAATAAAATAAATGTTAGACAGCAAAAGTGGCAATGAGCAACGTTAGAAGCAACAAAAAAGTATAAATAAATGAAAAAAAAGCTGAAAAAAAAAGAAATGAAAAGTTTGAGTCAAAAGTATCAAAACTTAGTTTGTCCTTTTTTCTTTTCGACGTTTTTCTAGCCTTTTTGTACTTGTTGTTGTTGTTGTCACGACGAAAAAATGTATGTGTGTGTGTGTGTGTGTGTGTTTGTCGTTGAATCCAAAACTGCATTAAATGCCATAAAATAACTTTTAAAATGCTTTTTACTTAACATCCGCCAACGAGTATCGCATGCGAAGTGACACACACACACACTCATGAGCCGCTGCGCACGCACCCACTCATGTACCATTCGTGCATGTGTGTGTGTGTGTGTGTGTGTGTGTAAGAAAATGCCACCAGCAGAGGTGTCAAAAGCCTTACGGCATAACGCCCCATTTGCGCGTTGCCACCCTAACCGTAAGCATGCATGAGTGAGCGAGACAGCGCGACAGTGAGAGAGGAGTCATTCTAAACGCACATTCCTTTGCGTTTGAAATTAATGCGTTTGCCTGCTTGCAAAGATGCTAGACGGCCACCCGCGCGCACTCACCAACACACACACAGTCACAGCCACAGCCACCCACTGCAACACTGGCAGCAAAGAGTGCTGCCAACCATTGAGAAAATAAGCGTCACAACGATTACGCTCAACGATGTAATGCGACAACAATGACGATGATGATGGCGTAAAAGAAAAGCAAAAAACAACAACGACAACAACAACAACAAAATACAATAACATGTTAAAATGGCTTTTGCAACAACATGTGCGCCACAAATAAAGATTAATTAACGATTTACTATAAAATACGAGCAGAAAAATAAGCACGTTAAGTGCGAAAGAGCGAGACAGAGAGAGAACAAGATGCAATAAAATAAAAAATAAATAATAAGAAAAAATATTTGTCGCGACACTTGAAAAAAACAAAAAAAAAATTAATAAAACTGTGTTGTTGGTTTTTTTTGTTTTTACTTTAACATTACCATCATCATATTAGCAGGAGCACAACAACAACAACACAAATGCCAACAACAAAACCAACATCGTCGACGTCCGTCATCGTCATTGGTGCGAAAGAATTGGGCGCACAAGCGAGACGGCGCTAACGTGCGCGCGCCGAGAATGAAAACGACAACAACAGCGACACAGACAACGGCAACGGCAACGAAAACGTCGACAGCTGGACCAAAATTATCGACAGCGGAAGTTAACACTCTTTAAATCAATTAGAAAATAAAAGGCGGAGTTTAAACGTCCAACTTAACAGACAATGCGCTTCGCTCAGCGTCGCTCTCACAGCACAGCACAGCACGGCACAGCTTAGCTTAGCCGCAACGTAACGTTCAGTCGGCCCACTCTCTCGCTCTCTCTCTACTTCATACTTGAGCTCTTGCTGTTTCTCTCTCTGCTCTGCTTTGCTTTGCTTTTCTTTGCTTATGGCGGCCGTGCAGCGCAGCAAACGTTTCTTTGTATCAGCACAGTGTATGCGTGTGTGTGTGTGTGTGTGTGTGTGCGCGACTGAGGGGAGTTGGGCTCAACCACTTATTTTTGCCATTTGGTAAACAGAAAAAACAAACAACAACACTGAACATGACATGCGTGGATTTGAAAACTGGTTTGTCGATTGTCTGCCGTCGTTTCCACTGCGTTGTTGTCTTTTGTTGTTTTGTTTTTTTTTTCTCCCCAAATAAAATATGCTCTCTTTTGCGCGAACTCACTTTGCTCGCATGGTGAGTTCGCCAACGTATTGTGGTGAAAATGTCAGCGTTTTTATAGCAACTCCTTCAGCGTCTTTATTCTGCTTTATAATTCTATGCTAAAATATGCGAAATTTTGGCAAATTTTTGGCTAAATATTATTTAATTAAATTATTTATGCGTACTGCCTTCATTACTTGGCCGCATTGCCACGCAAGTGCTGCCAAGTTGTACGCCAATAAGCAAGAAGCAGCAGCAAAAGTCTTGTAAACGTAAACAATCGCATTTATTTATGCCAAAATGAAGCAAAACAAAAATAAGACTCCAAAAAAACACAAATCCGCTTCATTTAGTGTATGGTTTGGTGTGCCTTATAAGAAGGTCTGCCATTTAAGTGCCATTATGAAGTCCAAAACGTTTCAAAGACATTGTGTGCATGGCTTAGAGCAAACTGATTGACAGAAATCAGTCAGAACAAACAGTAGCACTTAATCCGACCGATATTAGACAGGCCAGACCAACTGACAGACAGACGGACAGTCCACAAAGGCAGGCAGACAGACCGACAGACAGACAGACATAGCGTTGAGCGTGTCTCTGGGCTGCTATTGAACAATAGTGAGACAGTGAGATTGCATATTGTGTGTGTTTTTGTTGTATTGCCAAAGTGTTTGTAACAATTACGTATTTGATACCAAATGCGGCACAAATACGTTGAATTGTTGAGTAGTTTTATATAGCATGAAAGTAGCACAAAAGTGACGAGACCAAGCCGTCAAAAGTGTAGAAAGAAATGAAAAACACATATAACAAATAAATAAATAAATAAATAGAAAAAAATCGAAAAGAAAAAAAATCCCACGTCAAATGTCGTTTAATCGAAGAAATTGAAACGTTTATGAATGAATTTTTAAATCGAATGCCGTTGTTGTTTTTTACAACAACAACAACAAAGTCATATTTATAAACTTCAAGAAAAAATCAAAAATTTTGCTCGCCTTTATTGCATGTTGCATTGGCTTCATGTTGTTGTTGTTGTCAGTGTTGTTGACAACTGCGCGGGGCAGCGAGGCATGTGATTACAAGACACATTGTAAATTGATATTTGAATCAATTTGTTGTTGGTGTT
Organism: Phortica magna; assembly: GCA_037044515.1. NCBI lineage: Eukaryota > Metazoa > Arthropoda > Insecta > Diptera > Drosophilidae > Phortica > Phortica magna. Next base: position 57,016 of record JBAMBP010001877.1, read on the forward strand.
GACTGAAAACAACAACAATAACAACAACAACAAACACCAAAACAAAAGCTGTCAAATTTGTGTTGCGTATGCGCAATTTAATTTCATTGACAGTTTTTCTTCCTTCTCTTTCTTGCTTATTCGTTTTTGTTTTCGTTTGATTTCTTTGTCTTTCGTCTTTTCGTTTGCTGAACGCCTTCGACTTGTTTGTGTCAATGACTTTGTCTCGTTGTAACCTCTGTTGTTGTTCTTGTTGTTGTTGTTGTCATTGCTATCGTTGTTGTTGTTGTTGTTGCTGTTAACTGTCATTTGTGTTTTAATTTACAATTCCTCATGCCGAAACTGTCGTCGATTTTGTTTGTGTTTTTCGTTGCTCTGCTCAAATATATATTTCACTTTTTGTCTTTACTTTTGGTTCTTTAATTTGATTTGACATTGACATGTTTCGAAGTTGACATGTTCTTTTTTGGCTTTTTTGGTATCTTTACTTATTTTTGTTAATTCAATTAAAGACTCTTGTATTTGTATTTGTATTGCTTTTAATTTCTTTCTTACAAAAATGCGTAAAAATGTTTTCATTTCATTACAATTTGCCATGTTTTTTGTGTGTGTTTTATACATTTTCAAGCGTCACAAATCTCTTCTTTAAAGTCGATCTTTATTTATCTTGTTTTTTTTTTTTATTGTCAGCGTTGTCAACACTTCTCTTTATTGTTGCAATGAAATAAATAACAACTTTGGCATGAAGTTTGTAACACAAAGAGGCAGAACTTTCTTCAACAGATCTCATACAAAGTAAAGCAACGGCAGTGTAACAAATTCAAGTCCTTGTTTGTAGGCTGCAAGTGCATTCGATCAAGATTCAACAAAAAGTGACCGTGGCAGCGCTCTTAGTAAATACACGTCAGTTGTTGAAGCGCATCAAAGATTCGTCATAGCCGAAATGCGCATATTTGTTGTGTTCCAACAAATCATGCACCGCCCGCCGCCCCTTCGATGCCTACGTTTGGCGCTTCCGTTTTTGTTTTGTACTTTTCTATTGTTGCTTCTTCTGCTTCCTCTTCTTCTTCATTATCATCTTAAGTTGAGCTTCTTTTTGCGCCGTTTTTGTTAATTGGCTAAAAATTTTCTACCAAATTACTTTAATTATGACAGTTACATACTTAGTTGTGTCCGTCCGATTGTCGACTGTTGTTGTCGTTGTTGTTGCTGTCACTTTATTTGTTATTATATTTTTGGTTGTTTATTTGCTTGAAATTGAAGTAATTTTGGTCTTTGTTTGCTCATTTTGTGTGAAAAAAATAAAAAAATGAAAAAATAAAACGTAAAATATCATTTTCAGTATTACAAAATGAGTTAAATAATTGTTTAAATTATTGTTAATATACGTTTGGCCATTGTTGCTGTTGTTGTTGTTGTACGCATTAAAGAAAAATTAGGTTAACAAACGATAGAAAAGCTGAAAAGGCTTTGAGAGACAATTGAAAATGTTACATTTTTTTTTTGGCTATTTGATTGCGTTAATTTGTAGTGTTGACTAACGACGCATGACATAGCCATATGCATGTATATGTGTGTAGCGGCTTAAAAGTCGTTGTTGCTAAGCACATATTTTTTTTGTCCACGCACGAAATGTTCTCTCAATCAATTTGCAAAGTATTCGGCTCATAATGAGCCTTAAAATAATTCATTTAATGTTAAATAGTCTTATGTTACTTAGCGCAACATTGACACATACGGCAGTCTAGTGCTTAAGCTTGATCGCGGTGTCGCATGCAATTTTAATTATCGTTTGAAAGTGTGTGAAAAGTGTGTACAAGTTTTTTGCTGCTGTTGCTGTAAGAAGTCATCAGCGCCACGTGCAAAAAAATTAAAAACGCGATTTGCCAATCTATGATTTGCATTAATTATAAAACAATAATTCGTAATAATGCAAAACTATCAAGAAAGTACGAAAAAAAAAAACAATAACAAAGCACAAACACAGTAACACATTTTTGTATAGAAGCAATAAGTAAAACAAAAGGAAATGTTTAAACAAATTATTTCGAACTGAACCGCAAAAGTATTTATTAATGTTTTGTGCTTCGTCGAGCATGGCGTTTCTGCTTTTAATTATTGTTTTTGGCATTTGTTGTTGTTGTCGTCGTTTGTTTTACTTAACTTCATTGTTGTTGCTTTTTTTCCCCATTTTTTGCACATTTCCAATGTTGTTGTTGTACAATAATAATTTTACAATTAACAAATAAATGCGCGTCGGGCGCAAATGAACAAATGCTTAAAACAATATTCTCGCTTACTTTCAATACTGCTGCGGTCGGCGTCGCTGTCGACGTCGACGTCGCTGCTTATTTCGGTTGGTGCAACGCGGCGGATACGAAATTTTGCTGCTCTTTGATTTAATAACCAATTATCATGTATAAGTATATGTGTGCTAATGTGCAAGTCTGCCTGTGTGTGTGTGTGTGTGTATGTGGGTGGTGGTAAATCATGCAGTTTCCGCAATTTGTTTGTGTATTTCACATTTAAACTAATTAAACGCGCTTATAGTTTTTGAATATATAATCATTATTTTTAGCGATTCAAAATCATTTGCCATGCAATGCGCACATTTGCCAAAAAAGACAACTTTCCAGCATGTGCATGAATGACGCCGACTGACTCACTGACTGATTTACTGACTGACTGACTGCCTGAGCGAATTATGAGTTATTTTAGAGTTTGCAGAAAGCTTTAAATATGATTTTGCGCTCATCTTGTTTTCATTTTATGAAAAGTTTGAATTTCATTAAAATAATTTCGATTATTATTCGATTATTAAAAAAATGTAGTCTTCATTGACTTTCATTTCACCTGCCTTCAATGCACGCTTAAACAGTGTTGCAAAATGCATACAAAATACATTTAAAAAAAAAAAATGAGTATTAAAAAATTAACGATATTTTAATTTCTTACTACTTGTTGTTGTAGTTGTTGGTAACTTTGCTAAGATTTCAATACATTTTCATTTGCGCGCGGAATATTTGTTAATTGATTCATGTTACATGCGAACATTTGTTGCTTTAAAGCGTTTCTATTTTTATTTTTAGTTTTTTTTTCTTGATGTGAAATTTAGTATTTATGTATGTGTGTGTGTGTGTGTGCAATTAAAGTGTTTTGCGCTTCGCTTGCATAATCGTTAAACGGTCAACAGTTTGAAATGTTGCAGACGAGTTTAGCGCTTTAAGCGTTTAATGAATAAGAAAAAGAAGAAGAAATATAAAATAGTCATCAGACAAGTAAGGAAGACGCAAAAGAAGAAGAAGCAGAAGTGGTAAATATCATAAGAGCGAAAAATACAAAAATCCATTTAAATTTAACTCATATTTTATGACATATTCACCTACAAATGCACTCAAGTGCTAAGACAAAAAAAAAATCAAACAATTTATAATAAATAAATAAAAAGTCTAGATTTTAATAAATAATTATATTTAAAGTTGTTTGAGGCGCAAAATTACGCATTAATGCGCATATTAAACATCGTCGATTGTTGTTTGTTGTTTGTTGTTTGCTGATAGGAGGTCAATGTGCGCTGCACGGTGAGTGGCAACGTACGATGATCAGCTGTGTAGCGCATCGCACAAGTGCCGTTGGTCTGACTGACTGACTAGTCTAGTGCCGCCGAGCCCGCGGACTTGTTGAACTCGCTGGCTGGCCAGGCTGGCTTGGTTGTTCGGTTGTTTGGTCGGCAGCAATTTCAAGTCATTTAGCGCGAAATAAAATTGAATTAATGTTAATCGCATGTCCGATTTAATGACTTTTAGCATTCGAATGCCAATTTGCGCGCATTTGAGTAAAAAATTAGCGACAAGTGCGTGAGATTTGTTGAGGCAATCAAAGCTTTTGCTGTACGCAGACGTCGCTGCTGCCGTCGCCTGCCATTGATTGCTTAAGCGGTAGAAAATCAAAACAAAAGCAACAAAAACAACTGTGAAAAAAAAACGAGTGACTTGTAAAAGGCATAAATTAATTAAATAACTGATAGATGAACGGACGCACAGACAGACAGACAGACATTCAGACAGGCAGTGAGATAGGCAACCCGGCAGGCAGACAGGTGAATGGACAGACAGTCACAGTGCATGCTGTGCGCTCAGCTGAGTGTTTAAATGTTCAAAGCGCATAGCAAGCAATAACAACAACGATAACAAAAACAACAACGGCAACCAATGCACAATTCCTTTTCTCTTTCGTTTTCGTTTTCGCTTTTGTTGCTGTTGTTGTTTTTGCAATGGAAATCATTTTCGCTGCGCTCTTTTATGTCATGATTAAGCACACAAGCGCATGCATTTGTATGCATGTATGTGTGTGTGCTTGTCTGTTGTTTCGGGTGTGAAGAAGCAAGGCATGAATGCTGCGTTGTTGTTGTTGGTGTTGTCGGCCGTAAAGAACGCACGCAAAATGCATGAAAAATTTGTTGCCAAATCTGTTTTGACTTTACGCAAATAAGCATTAAATCTTTGCGTCGTAGCTTAATGTGAGTTAAGAAGCGCTGTCGACGTCGCTGCTCACATACATGCATACATGCACACACATGTTTTTTCGTCCGCCCGCGCATTGCTTTTATTCTTGGTCTTGGCTTTATCAAACGCTCAAATCATTTGTTACCAACGATTTTGATGGCTTTCGGTTTGCTTTGTTTGATGCGACATTTTTATAGCGCTTCGATTGTTGCTCTTGTACATATATTTTTATTTGAACATGATTTTTCACTTTTTCTTTTTTTTTTTGTTGTTTTTTTTTTTTGTAACACAAATACGATTAATTTAATAGCTCAATCGAGTGAACTAATGAGTTCTATCAGCTCGTTCATTCGCTCGTACACGTTCGAACGCATTCCCACGCCGGTCTTTAGCACTTTGAATGCGAGTCGATGCAACGTGACTTAAATCAACTCAACTGGCCACAATCCCCCATCAAATGCAAATGCAGTGTCACATTTAAGTTAATACGCAACATTCAAAATGACAAAAAGCCAACAAGAAGCAATGAAGCCAAGCCGAAAAGACGAAATCTGATCATGCAACAGCAACAGTAAGCTGCCTCACTGACTGCCGCACCGACTGCCACACTGACTGCCTCAGTGACTGACTCTTGGTTGTTTGGTTGGTGCTAAAGCAAAGAGCAACGCGTATGTCAAAAGTATCTGCGCAAGTATGAAAATCGCACTCGTCACGTGAGTTTTTTTCTTCGCTTTTTCTTGTGGCAAAGAACGTAATGCATGAACGAGAACATTTTAAACGATTGACTGCATTGCTAAGCGCATTTCCAAGCACTAATACAACCAGCAGACAGACAGACAGATGGATGGAGAGACGGACAGACGGTCGGTTGAATGTACCGAATGCGAGCCAAGAAGAAGTTTGTTGCGTTCAAGATCAAAATCCGTTTGCATTTTGGCATTTGTCAAACCGACAAACGAAAAAGTGCACAAATACAACAACAACAACAAAAAAAAAACCAAATGACACTTTTTTGGGCAGAAGTTTTATCTAAAATGCTTTTTGCGTAAATTGCGTATTGAGTTGAAGTTAAATTTGCCAAGATTAAGATAAGAAATTGCCTTCAAGTAATAAAAAACGCCAATAGCAACAACAACAACAACAACAAATGTTATAAGCATGTGTTTCTGTGTGTGTGTGTGTGCTTATAATTATATAAGTAAGCTGCGCCATGCATTCTCTGCTAAGTGGCATGGCTTGTGTGTCTGTCCGTCCGTCTGTCTGTCTGTCTGCCTGTGAGATGCAAAGTGTTGCGCAAGCGGCGTCGCTGCTCAGTCGTGCGCGCAAACGCCAAAAGGTGTCTTAAACGGTTTTACAGCGCGCGCAACAACAACAACAAACAAGACAAACAAAACAACAACAACAACAAAAAAACAAGAAAAGGGCGCCGAATGAGCATAAAAGCGGAATATTAAAAAAATAATAATAATTATTATAATAAAATTAATACTTAATAATGCCAAAACAATTTGCCACTAAAGGCGTAAATTCGCACAAAAAACAACACGTGATTAGAACATGAGCAAGTGCCGAACAACGTGTGTGTGTGGGAGAGCGCAAAGTGCGTGCGCGCGTCAGAGAGCAAGAGAGCGCGAGAGTGCGCGAACGAGTCTATTAATTTGTGTATTGCACCTGTCGCTGCAGTCTGTCTCGCTTGCGCGTTAGTGCTGCTTAGCGGCGCTGCCCATTAGAGCTGAGCAGCTTCCAAGTTGGCATTAAATGCTGCCAACTTATCTTAATGCTGCGCAAATGGAAATTTCTTTTTGTTGTTGTTCCTTGGCTTCGTGCGTTCCAGCCTTCGTGCGTTCCTGCCTTCGTGCGTTCCATGCTTCATTCGTGCCTTCGTTCGTGCCTTCGTGCATTCGTTCGTTCCTTCGTTCGTTTGTTCATTTGTTTGTTTGCTTGTTTGATTGTTTGTGCTTGTTTTCTCTTCACGGCTTCTCGGCTACCCGGCTTGTTTGGTCGCGACGTTGCACGGAGACACGTTAACGTGTCAAATGTCTCAAAACATTAATCCGCTAAGCAGCTTAAAGAACGCGCCGCGTCTTAAATACAGTTGGACGGACGTTCGAATCGATAGACGTATCGAAAAGTCGTATAACTGACAGACGGACGGACAGAAGAAGGCGCGTACATAGCATGCCATGACTGACGCTTTGTCTTTTGGCAATCTTTCGATTTTGACGCATTGACTGACAGACGTACGAACTACTTGACTGATTGTCACACAATGTATTTGTATCTGTGTATGTGTGTGTGTGAGTCTGTTTGTGTGCGTTTTGGTAAATCTTAAAAATGATTTTCTTTAAGATTTTCTTGTTTATATTTCCGCTTCCTTGCCCTTCCTTTACTTTTCATACAAAAGTCATTCATTCATTGCTCATTTCAGCTCAGCACAGTTCCATGGCCTCTCTGTCCCCGCACCGCACCGCACCGATCCAGCTCTGATCTGTTCGGCTTTCACTTAACAGCTTACAAACGCACATTTCTGATCGCTTTAACGATATCACTTTTGCTTTGCCGTTTTATCTTTTTGTTGTTGTTGTTGTTGTTTTTGTTATAAGTATATTTGTCTTTTGTGCGCTTTTCACTCGTCGTTTTTCAGCGTTTTTGATATGTTGTCAAAAGTTGATAAAGCCATCGAGAGTCAACACAGCACAGCAAAAGTAATTGAAAAATGATTTCTAATATGCACAAAATTAATCACATTTAACCGCGAACGTGTTTGTAAATTGTTCAAAAAAAAAACCTTTTACCCAGGGCAAGAGGTGTCGCGGGGCAAGCGGCGTGAGTGACCAACGGCAGCTTGGACCATGGATCGCCGACTCAAGCCGGCTTCATGTACTTGAATTTGACGCTTGCTCACCTTTTATTTATTGATATATTTTTGTAGATTTTTTTAATATTTTTTTGATTTTTTTTTTTAATTTTTTTCGAATTTTTTTAATATTTTTTAAATTTTTTTTTGTAATTTTTTTTTTTGAATTTTTTTTCGAATTTTTTTCTCTGTAAGTTAACATATTTTTAAGCGTTTCTGTTTCTGTTTGTGTTGTTGTTTTTTTTTTTGTGTGCCGCCGACTCGGGTTGTTTGGAAATTAACTCGCTCATTGCTGTCTGTCAATTGAAATGTCAGAATCGATTTATAATTTGTTCCGTAGCATTGAGAACAAGTTTATTAAGAAACCAAAACCAAAAACCGAAACGAATTGAAACCGCGCGCGAAAAAAAGCCAACAAAAACAACAAAAACAGCGGAAAAATGAGGCAAAAAAATGCTGTTAATTGGAAAAGTAAACTTGATTTTGTTTTTATGATTTATTTACTAATTTTTCGCTCTTTTGCATTTGCATAAATTATCGCAGAATCGCTTTTAAAATGTTTCTGTTTATTGGCGCACTTTTTTTTTTTTTTGTTAACGCTTCTTTTTTTTAAGTCGCTTAAATGCACTTAGCGAAATAATTGTCAAAAATGCGCTTTTGTTTTTGAATTGCTTCTTGATTCTTGAGAAGTTCTTGAGAATTTTTTGTAAATTTTAATTAAGAATATAAAAAAAATTGCATAAAAATTTCTCGCCGTGTAGCAAAGAAAGGTGTACGTATCGTTAAGCAAATGGCGTTGCTAAAGGAAGGCGACAAAAATGTCAACGTGGCCGTAACATCATTAAGCAAATGTCCCGATGTTGTCAGCTTTGACACTTTAGCAGAGAAATGACATATGAAATGGCTTAACGAATATTGACAGCGCGCCTAAAAAACGTTGCCATTTGAAGATCGTTCGTTCGATCGTTCGACCGTTCGACAATCCCCCAAAGGCGCGCACAATGGGGCAGGGGCAGAGCCACAAGAAGCGGCCGGCGAGACTAACGTTGAGGCAGAGGCAGATGATGATCATGATGATGATGATGATGATGATGAGGACATGGACAAAAATGCAATCAAGCCGCTTACGGTGGCGCAACAACAACAACAACAGCAGCAACAACACTCAGCTGAGGCAACATGCAACAACGTTCGCAGCAAAGAGCAACTCAGATTGCGACTTGAGTTGGCCGTTGTAGATGCCACAGCGTTGCTGCCACAGTGTTGCTGCCACAGCGTTGCTGCCGCTGCCGCTGCAACTGACCAAGTGTTATGGTGTTAATGCTGTGCTCAATTATTAAGGCGATAAAATCAATTGGTAAATTTAAATTGTCTAAGTTGATAGTGTCAGAATTTAATCAGTTTATAACGTTCGAATGAGCAGCGAAATGCGCGAAAGACTCATGGCAACACACACACAACACACACAACTCAACAGAAGTCGGGCCAAAGGCGTGGCATGCGGCGGTGTGGCGGTGAGGCGACACAAGTTGTATCATGTTGAGAGCATTTGGCTGTGAAGCATTGCATTAATGATCTGCTGAGGATCATGTTGTTCTTGATGAAGATGATGATGATGATGATGATGATGTGATGATCACTGGCAAAAAGCGCTATAACTCTGACTTTGTGTTATGCTACATGATCTATTGAAAAAGTATAATATTTTATTTACTTAATTTCAGGACTCATCTGGAAAATATAGAAAAACTTGCTTAAGATTAGCTTGTTTTATAAGTCTGAGAGGTAAAGTTATAAGATTACTAATGGATAAAATAACATATTCCAAGGTTGGCCATAAAAAAACAGCAGCTTATATTAAAAATAAATGCTATATTATAAAACTTTTGTAAGAGGTATTTTTCCATAGTTATTCCTGTGCTATATCATGGCTAAAACATGAAACAATACATTTTGGCCAACTTGCCGAGCTAAATGTTAAATTAAAAAAGAACATGTTTATTGATAAATTTCCCCGACTTGAGAGAGAATTGAAGAGAATTTCAGACATGAGTTTTGTGCGGCGCATTTAACTTTGACTCAACCGGAAATTGTTGCGCGTTGGAGACTTAATTTAAAAATTATACAAACTTAAACGCTTGACTTTAGTACATGTGTGTGTGTGTGTGTGTGTGTGTGTGTGTGTGTGTGTGTGTGTTCACTCGCAAAGATCGCGCGTCGTGAAAATTTATGCAGTTTTAAGTAAATTTGTTAAATGCGCGCTTTAATGCTTCGTTAACGCTTCGTAAATTTCACAAAACAAAACAACAACAACAACAAAAACAACAACAACAAAAAAGCCAAAAGAAAAGAAAATATATAACAACAGCAAAAAATACAATATTCGTTGTTCTTTTGTAAAGCAAGTGTTTCTCAACCGAAGCTCAGCTCAAGTCAAGTCAGTTGAGACAAGGAGACCGAAGTCGAAGTCGAGCAGCAAGAACACATTACATTACTTAATTCAACACGCCTGCGCCCCACGACATGAATTGTTCCAGTCGCCACACTTTGACGTTAGCAGACGACACTGCAAGAAACTTAACGCCGTGCACAAGTACACTGCAAGAAAAATGCTTCAGGCAACAGAAATGAAAAATCAAATTACAAAAAATATTAAATATTAATAATAATAATAATTGTTTGCAGCTAAGTTTTGTTGTAGCGGTTGGCAAGGGGTTTGAGGGGCTGCAACAGATTTTGTGCAGTGTAATTGACAGAAGCGAACATTAAAGTCAACCACCTGTAATGAACTGACGCCGCCGCAATTAAACCAATCTCAAGTCCAACAACAACAACAGCAGCAACAATGGCAACAAGAACAACAAGAACAAGCGCTAAGAGTGCGGCGCAGTTTTGTTGCACTTAACGCGCTCATCGACTGCGTCTGTCGGCGTCAGCGTCAGCGTCAACGGCGCAGTCGACGTAGGCAGCGCCTGATTTTTTAACTCGGCCGTGGCGTGTTTATTAGTCACACAAAATTGCAGGCGTCCAAATGTTTGCCAACACTTACACACACACACACACACACACACATGCACATGCAGAATATGCAACATATTTGCAGCACCGTGACGAAGCGACGACTGGGATGACGATGGCGACGCCAGCAACAATGAAGGCGAAGGCGATCGCTTTATTTAAATGAAGGCACTAAGACAAATGCCACTCTCTCTCCCTCACCTAGTGCCGTTTCTTGCAGTGCAGTGTAGCCAAGTCCAGTCAAGTCCAGTCCAGTCGACCCAATCAAGCCGAGTAATGCCAAGTCGCGTCGGCTGCGGCGTCGGGCTGCGGCGTCCACTCCAAGCAAGTCAAATGAAATCAGTCCAAATCGAAGCGTTACAAGTCGATTGGGGTGAAGGCAGCGCCGCCACTGGTCAAGGCAATTTGTGCCAAAGAAATGCGTGCGAGGTTACTCTGAGACCTTCAGCTATTGATAAGAAGCACATGTGCCTCCTAACCTTGCCTGCGCCGCCTCCGCTGGCCACGCCTTCAGTTACTTGTGCGCATTTGCAACGCTTCGAAATTCTTTACACCAAAGGACTTTGCCTCATCATTAGCATCATCATCATCATCATCATTATTATTGCTAACATCAACATTATTAACGTCAAAACTTTATTCTGGCAAGTCTATTAAAAATATGTTGAGTTAATAGTAAAATAATAGCTAAACGTTCCTTGCAATTGTAGCTCAGCTATTAAGAAACTATTTGCTAATAGAAGCAACAACGGCTGTTAAAATTCTATATGTGCACATGTTATTTAATAGAACACTTAATAGAGTTGACTTGCCCGAAATGCAAGTCTAGCTATTAAATGTCTTTTAGTTAATAGAAAAAAGTTTTCAAATGAGACTTCCGTCTTTCTTCAAGTGTCTCTAATCCTAAGTCGTTGTTGTTCGCCTATGTTCCACATATGTTGCAAATCTTTGAAATTCAATCTATTGTAACTAATTAAGTCACTCATTAAAAACCCTTAATTTAAACTGTAGTTAATTTTAACTTGCGGTTTTTTTTCTGCTTTGTTTTTCTTCTCCATGTTGCGAGAGCTTGAGATCTCACATTCTCAGCTCTCCATTCTCTATGCGTTGCCATTCTCAGTTTTCATTCTACAAACACACACACACACACACATGCACATACATGCACACTTCACTTCACCCCACTTGCCGTGCATTGTGGTTCACTTCATGCATGTTGTTTGTTTGTTCATTCCCTGGGATATCTTTTGTTTGTAAATTGTTTGCATAACATTTTACACCAGTTTATCTATGAGATACTTTTCAGTCTGTACCGTAGTCAACGTAGTTGTTGTTGTTGTGCTCAGCAGCGGCAACAACAGTTTTTGCCTTATTATGGCGACTTATTAAGACGACAACGACAGCGACGACGACGGCGATGAAGGTAACTTCGCCAGTTGCGTTGTGTGTAAATAAAGTTGCAAGTTGCATTGTTGCAATCTTTGTTGTTGTTGCTGTTGTTGTTGTTGCTGTCAGTGTGAGTGCGGTTTAAACGAATTGGTTTAAAAGAAAACTTCATGTTGATCATGTGTTGCTTTGAGTTATGCATTGATGTTGTTGTTGTTGTTTTTGTTGTTGTAACTGTGCACTACAGCTTATCAAATTCATGTAATAAGCCTCTGGCCTTTGAAAATCACGTTTTCTATAAGCTTTACATGTATATGGACTTATGTTACACTGCGCCATATGCGACATACAGCAATGTAGCGTTCAAATTCATAAAAACTTAAAATAAAGATTTTTTGTTAGTTTTACTACTTTTTGTAGATTCTCAAACTATAATAAGTAAAACAAATTTGTGCTTATAAACTTCACTTCACTTAGCTTAGCAAATGCAACAAGTCAAGTGGCATGAAGCGCCATTAAGATACATGTATCTTGAGCGCATAAATTCTCAGTTTGCCACACCCAAAAGCACAACAATGGCCAAATATGCTATTAGCGCTCATTAATATATCAAAAAACACAAAAAAAAAAAAAAATATGATAAAAATTCAGTTTTTGTGATTAATTACTTAAAATGAAAATTTGCTGAAGCAGAAAAAATGAATAAGCATTAAAAGAAGAAGAAGAAGAGGCAACAGTTTTAAATCAACAAAGAAAGCAAACTAACTAAGCCAATGGGCGCAAGCAGGCGCGAAAGAGATAGAAAGAGAGAGTGAGCGAGATAGCATAAAGAAATTATATGAGTGTGTTCCTGTTTGCCCGGCCGTCTGTCTGTCCATCTGTCCGTCTGTCTGTTTATATGTCTGACTAAGCGTCTTGTATAAAAATCACCTGTTCTTCATTATGCTTTGTGCTTTGTTTGCTTATCTCTATCTAAGCGTGTGTGTGTGTGTGTGTGTGTGTGTGTTCACTTTAATGATGATTTTAAAACTAATTTATTAAAGTACAAACTAGCAAAGTTTCTCGCATTTGAAATGATCGACAATTGGCGAGGCGAGGCGAGGCGAGAAGACTCATGACGGACGCGGTGAGGTGAGGCGAGGCATGAGCAAAGCAGTGAAACTGCCCCCACACGCACGCACACACAGACAGACAGACAGACAGACAGACACTGAATGAAGTATTCAAGTAGTAGCAGTGGAAGAGGTAGCGGTAGGTAGTAGAGGAGGCGGGGAAAAACTGTTGGCCATTATTAAGCGAGGCGCGTCTATTATTACCACATTATTTAAATTTGCCACAGCGCTTGTGGTAGAAAGACGCACGACTCCGCCGACTGCTGACCACTAGAGCCGTTAACGCTGCTTGGGCGCCGATGGTGGCAACGTCGGTGATGATGATGGTGGCTCAATGGCTAAGCCAAGCGTTATTTGAGCCAAAGCCAAGCAAACAAAGGTGAAAAGTGGAATTTGTGAATGATTTATTAGTAATTTGGGTTAAGAGTTATGTTCACACTTGCGCAGTTCGCGTTCGTCTTCGCCTTCATGATGCTCAACGCATTTGAATTTCTGCCCAAAACTGAGCACCGTAAACAGAAACCGGACAATTCCGTAAGCCATGTTGGAGCGTTTGTTGTCATTTGCGCTTCAATGCTTACAAAATATGTACGAATGTGTTTATAATCTAAGCTAAACTCGCTCAAGGAGCGAAATTCGTTGATTACTCGACTTGTAATTGTAAAGAAAAACCGTAATTAGTTGGAAAATGTTGATTATTCACAAGAAAAAAAGAAAAAAGGCAAATTATGCAAATTAATGAGTTATTAAAGAAGGGCAAACGCGCGCACACACAATCAACAAAGTGATCGTGTTTGTGTGGCATTTTTATCAGAACAGACCAAGCAAGTTGATAAAGCAATGAAGGCATGCGACGAAGAAGAAGCAGCAGACGCACGTTTGGCCTTAGAAGGCGTTGTGGAAAGGAAGGGCGAAGTAGGTGAAAGGCAAAGACGAAGGCGAAGGCGTTAAAGATGCCGACCGAAAATAGTAGAAGACATTAAAAAGAATTGAGTGTGAGAATAAATTTCAGTTTTATGAGCATTTTTAATTCATCTCATTTCGTGTTGCGTTTGCTTGAAGTTGATTTCATTTTAACAATTGACTGTTTTTTTGGTGTTTGTTTTTATTTGTTGAACGAGCAAAAGGCAACGTTTGTTGAGACAAGATTAATTAGCGTTTGTTTGTAGTTGAAAACGGAAATGTTATCAGCCGAAAAGCAGAGACGAAATGACCATAATTTGTAGTCATAAATCTTTGTATCTAACGCGCTAATAAAATGTTTAGTTGAACACTTTGAGGCAACGATGCTTGTTAGAGGCTTGTGTTGTGTTGCTCTTGTTGTTGTTGTTGTTGGTTAATGAGTTGTAAGCTCGTAAAAAATTAATGTTAATTGAAAGTGTTGAATTTTTGGGCGCACATAAAACTTTTTGAAAGCAAATCATTGTTATTAAAGAGCGTGTGCGTGAGCGAGACAGTAATAGTGGCGAGTGCGTGTGAGAGAGAAAGAAAGCATGAGTGAGTAGTAATTTCATGGCTTTGTTTTTGTTTATTTGCGCATTTGTTTGTTGTTGTTGTTGTAATTCATTCGTGCGCGCATGTCCGTCCTTTACAACGTCGACAATTAAAAGCAAATGAAAATGCTGCGCAAAATGGCGTATTTAATTTAAAATTTCGTCAACTTCCGGTCTAGACGGATTGCCAAAAAATCCATGTAAAAGACAATTTATACATTTTGGCATTGTGTGTGTGTGTGTGTGTTGTTGCAGCATTGCCTCAAAACAAATTTAAATGTTGTTGGTTTTTGGCTGTGCTTCTTCTTTCAGCTCACCAAGCTTAAAGTTGTAGTGGCATAAGTAACAGTGCCGTTGATGATGACATGAGCGTAATTATTTTTGAATAACAAAAGGCAACATTTTATGCATGGTATGTCTTGAGTCTTGGGAACGAAGGCTATTCTTCTTCTTGGCCATACGCTAAGTCTCTATGGGGCACAGCAAGCAATGCCAACTTGGAAATCCTGCTGGGATATCAGTCGCTGAACCTAAGAGCAATTACAGTTGCTCCTTGTCTATAAGCAATCTTGAGATACATAAAGTTATAAGCATACTCTCTATAAGAAGTGAAATAAATATATGTATTGTGCGCCTCATACATTAATAGATCACACATGTTTAATAATAACTTGGCTTTGGATCTCTTAGCCAATAGCGGGAACAACTTAATCTATGTTGCCTGAACTCATTGGGCCCAAATAATACCGTTAAGTTACTTTTGTAGCATTTATTATTTTCTCACTTTATATATATTATTATATATTATTATCCAGGTAATTTATTTATTGTCCTGTAAAAAATTAAAAAACTTATGTAAAAAAAAATAACAATTTATTTATAAAATAGCAAAAAATTAGAAAATCATTTGGAAAATACAATTTTTTTTTTCTAATTTTTTTGTGGCAACAAACGTTTTCACACAACTTTTTGTTTAAATGATTACACTTAACGATTTATAACAAATTAAAAAACCAAAAAAAAAACAAAGTTCAAATGGAAAAAACAGAACTTTATAGTTTTTGCAGTTGGTCTGTCGGTTTGTCGGTCGGTCGGTCAATTTGATTTCCTTACACACTCTCACGCTGCGATGTTTTATGTTAATTTTTCAAAATTAATGTGAGCCAAACACTTAAAAATGAATTTAAATAAATTTCACGCTTGGTTAACGGCAACAATACACACACACACACACACGTGTAAATGCAGTCAAGCACACACACACACACACACAGACGCGCGCGCTTGCCAGTTAGAGCAGTCAGACAGTGAGACAGAATGCAATAATTATTATCATCATTAGCGCGGCCAACGACGATTTACAATGTGATAATTTATCATTTGATTTCGCATTTTACATTTTTTTATTTTTTTATTTTTTTTTTTTTTAATTCAATTTTTCATTTCGTTACACTTACGTTTGCGCGCTTCTCAGCATTGGCAATTAAAGAAAAACACACTAGCCGACATTTATGAGTGCCCTGACAGATACATTATTAAATTGCATACGTATGTCTGTCTATGTCTGTATAAAAAGGATACGCGTGTTGTTATTTGCATAAAAAACGCATAAATACGCAAATCAGAATAAGTCACAAAGAATAAACAGTATTAGAAACGCATGCTCAGCCAAGTGTGCAAAAGCGCTAATGACTTTGTTCAATTACGCTTTGTGTAAATGAGAAGGGAAGCTGTGCGAATACTTTTGTGCTTCCCTATTGTTGTTGTTGTTGTCAGTTGCTCAGCTGATATTCAACACACAACTCATTCAACTCATTAACCGCATTCACCTTTACCAACACTGCGCTCGTTCTCTCGTTCGCTTACTTTCTTCTTCTTCTAGTTTACGTTTCTTTGCTTTGGTCGCTTTGTGCGTCGCTTGTGCGCAATTAATTACAAAACAATGGTAAAAATTATTGCATTAACATTAATTCACTTTGACTCGAACTGTGTATTACTTCTCACACACACATACACGCACACACAGAGGCCGAGTGAAAGAGACACACACACACACGCAGTAGCACACGCACACGCACTTAATCTAGTCACATCATCACTAGTGCCAACTCGCTCGCACTAATTGACGCACGTTGGCTGACTCATAGAAACGTTCGATCGCTGCAATTCAACTGTTTTTGTTTCAACATTTTTGTTGCTAATATTAGTTGTTGTTGTTGTTTTTGTACTTGTTTCTATTTATAATTCCACATTTTTTTTGTGGTTTCTTTTGTATGAAAAGTTTGAAATTTTTCTTTTGGTTTTACGCTTATCGCTTACGGTCATCTCGTGTGTCTCATGTCTCGTCTACTCAGCGGCTAACAACGCTGCCAACCACCAAATGTCAAAAATAAAATAAATAATAACCAAAAAAACAAAAAAAAACAAAAAAAAAGCGGAAAAAGGAAAAAAAAACCTGCCTAATTATAATTATACCAAATTTTGAAACCATTTAAAACGCATTAAATGCGAACTGGCATTGTTATAACAAGCTAACTAAAAGTATCTCCAGCTATCAACTCGGCTCACTTCACTACACAACACAACACAACACAGCACAACACATCACTTTAGTTCAGTTCAGTTCAGTTTAGTTCAAGTCTATTCGATTTTGTTACAAAATTATTGTTGAATTGTACATGTTGTTGTTGTTGTTGTGCGCAATGTGCTGTTTGTTGTTGGTCAATTATTTATACGCTACTTATTAAACGCAAAAGTGGCTGAAAATGCCTTTAATGGCCAACAATTCATAGTTGAATGTTATTAACACGCTTGAAAATCATGTTGCCTGTGCTGTTATTGTTGTTGTTGCTGTTGTTGTTGTTACTATTGTTGTAGTTATGCTATGCGAGTTGTGTTGGCTCATTTATTTAACAAGTTGTTCAAGAAAAATCGTTTTCGTTTCCATTTCGTTCATTCGTTTGTGCGTTTTGTTGTTGTTGTCGTTTTTAGTGTTGGTGTTGTTGTTTCAGTTATGTGTTTCTTTCGCTCTTTCCTGTTTTTGCGGTTATTTTAGTCAATAAATTGTTTGCGTGTCCATTTGAGTCTACACTTTTTCTTTGCGTGTTTTAAGTCAAGTGTAATCGTATGTATATGAATATATGCGTTGCACATCAATTAAAGCTACGCTCACTTGCTGCATTCGGCAAAGGAATCGTTTCACTTCGTATGCCTTAAAGCAAATGTCGTATACAAATTATCAAACAGCGAAAATTATCATATATCAAGTGCTGACTGAGTTTATGCTCATTATGAAAGCCAAAAAAGACAAAAAAAAATAAAAAGTAAAATAAATTAAATAAATAAAAAATAACAAAAAATTGTTGCATTTAAATAATTTGAAAATGCCAGCGTTGTATATTTTAAATATCATTTCCGGCGCGGATTCACTTTGCTTGGCTTTATTGTATTTTTGTTATTTTGTTTTGTTGTTTTTTTAAGTGTGCAATTTATGTTTCAAATATTTGACATACGCGGTCACCTGCACAAAGACCAACAAGACACGCTATTAAAAACAACAACAACAACAACAGTAAATACATATAAAAAAAAAAACCCAACGAAATTAAATAGAACATGAAAAATATTTTATATAATTTATGAAAATGTTTTAGTTGCTTTTTTATTAGTTTTTCTCATTTATTTATTTATTTTGTTTTTTTTGGTGGTCAAATCGTTAATGATGACACTTGCATAGAGAAAATGACTTTGCATGCGATTTGTGTGCGTTGGCAGGCAACAACTGAAGTGGCAAAGTGCTGCGGTGGAACAAGTGGTAGTGAAACGAAGGCACATGTGCATGTATGAGCAGCGGCGGCGGCGGCGGCGGTGGGGGTGTAAGTTTAACAAAACTGAACTGAAGCGCGGCGGCATCATTATGACAATTACTGTGCACGCCGTCTGTATGCATGTTGTTGTTGTCGTGTTGTTGTAATTGCGTCGAAAGTGCTGACAGTAAGTTGAGAGAATCAGGCGACATGAATGACAACAACAACGACGGCGACGGTGATGAGAAGTCACAGAACGGAATTGAAAACGATTTTGTTGCTTTGTCGCTGATCGTTTGAAGCTGTTCCAGGCGTTGGCGTCGTTGATGACGATGATGACAGCTGCGAGTTAAATGCATTTTAGTTTATATTTTAACAGTTGGTTAACTTTGCTTTAATCATTTCAATAATTGTCTACTCGTTGATGATCATCATGTTCATGATGATGTTTGTCGATGTTGATAATGATGAATGCAAGCAAGCGTTACATATTCGGCAAGTGAATTACACTTCAATTCGCTTTGCCAACCAAAATCATAAATAAATGTTTTCTAAGAAGAACAAAAAATAAACATTTGCTTGTCATCCACATGTGTGAATAATTTCGGTACACTTTAAAAAAACGTTCTTTGGCACAATTAAAAATCATATGCTAATGTTCAACAACAACAACAGTAATAATCTATATACATGATTATTATAATAGTAAATCAAATCAATATCAACTCATCTGATCAAGCATACCTTATATAGTTCATATGGTCGGTGTTATATCCTTCAGTATGTCACAATTGTCCTCAAGATTCTTTCAGTTCATATAAAAAAAGCATTCCCACAAACGGCTGTTTCAATAAGCGGTAAAAGTTACCCATACAATGATGCCTGTCCGTTAAGTGTGCGCTTTCACTGTGTGTGCATGTACATATATATTACTGTCTGCTTCTTCTTATTCAGTCAGTCAGAAGCCGTAAGCAATTTGACTTTTAATTTTCGCGCGACAGCAACAATTAAATGACTTCTCATGCATGACAAAAGTTCTTTATTCTCTGTCAGCTTGTGAAGCTTTGTTGTTGTTGTTGTTGCTGGTGGTAGTGGTGGTGGTGGTCTCGTTGATCGGTCACTTGTATCTATTGTGGCTCGCCGTGGTCTGTCTGCTTAATTGAACCGAACAAAAAAAAAAACAGTAAAACCTTTTTGTATGTAAATGCGCGCATAAAGCAAACGAACAAATCGAATTCTGTCCAACGGCGAAATTATTTCATTTATCAACGGACGGACACCTTTTTACCCTTCTGCCACATAAGCCACAAACACTTTGTTTTTTTTTCCATGTATTTCCTTTTTTTTTTTTTTGTGCATTTGCAATAAAATTTAAATATTTTAATCATTTTCTCGCCGTACAACAACAACAACAACACGCGCTTGTTCTGGCTATCTCTCTCTGTCTCACTCACACTTTCGCACATTTGTGCTTGCTTGCACTAAACAAGCCAAATATTATGCTCAGTGTATGCGCACTGTCCGGATTTGTTGTTGTTGTTGTTGCTGATAAGCATCGCTTCCGGTTTTTTCCGTATTTTTTTTCCTTTTCTCTTTAGATCATTTAGTTCGCAGATCAGATTGGATCGCACCAAAGCATGCTACACTAGACTACACTTCGGCACTACACTAGACTACACGAAATATCTCATGTGGTGTTAGTTTGGCATTGAGGGTTAGTCGTGTGTATCAAAATGGGGTCTCTGGCACCTTTTCGCTTGCATTCTTCGTGGCATGTGTGTGTGTGTGTGTGTGTGTGTGTGTGTGTGTGTCCCGTCATAATGAACTTGAGTCATTTACAGCTTGTGTCATTGAAAGTTCTGAGCGCTGAGCGTGTTACTCATATGTGTAAAACGTATTTTACTAATTGTATGTATGCATGTATGTGTGTGTGTGTGTGTGTGTTATCGTTGCCTAACTGAAAATCTGTAAATTTCTTGTTTTTTCTATTTTCTAAACATGCGTTTGTCGCTTTGTTGCCGTTCACTGATGCTATCGTTTAGCACCTGACACACACACACACACACACGCACACACACACACACATGGCGCAGCCAATTAAGCATTTTGTGGCTTATTTTCCATATTGAAAAATCCAAAAACTAAACGCACCTGAAGTCAACGAAGCGCACGACAGTTTTCAGCGAATTTCAATGCAATGAAATACAAAAAAAAAAAAAACAACAACAACAACAACAAACAAACAAATAATGATGCGTCACGTTGGAACGAAGGACGAAGGCGAATGCGTGAAGCACAAAAGAGAAAAACAAAGCACAGTTATGCGTAAAGAGAACGTTTTAATGCTGCCAACAACAACAACAACAACTGCAGCAACAACAACAAGAACAACAACAATAGCAAAATGCATAGTCATGTTTTGTGCTCAAGTGTTATTAAACTGCATTTTCCTGTTGTGCGCACTAAGTGGAGTGGGGGTAGGGGGTGGGGTAGGTGGAAGTGTTGTACAGGTGTAAAGCTTCCTGAGCATCAACACACAAAACCACACATTGAAGTAATTAGAGCAATCAAAAGTGCGCAAAAGAGTGAGCATGTTCGAAGAGACAGAGTGAGAGAGAGACAGAGATAGAGAGAGAGTGAGAGGTGCTTGGCAAGCTGAAGGTTGAGTTTGTTGGTTAAAGAAAAGTTGGCATTATTTGCTTGTTTTATTTGTGCAAATCATAAAAAAACAAACGAGGCCACTGACGGCTGCAACGACATGCTGCATACGCTGCACATCGTTTACCGTAAACGCTGTAAAGTGAATGCAACAACAACAACAACAACAACAAGTTAGTCGAGCTTAGTGCGTCTGAGAGCAAAACGTCATGTTGCATGTTGTCATGAGTCATAAAGCAATGTTGCATGTCTGTTGTCGGTTGCCAGCGGCCGCGACGTCAGCAGCGACGTCGGCAGAGGCAGGAAGTACTTTTCAAAAAATGTAGAAAAATTGTTAAGGCGAAAACGAACGAACGAATAATATATTTTAGAGCGATAAGCTGCTCACACCCTCACCATCACCCTCGCCATCACCCTCAGCCAGACTGAGCGCACGCCGTTGCCACCTGCCTCTGCCGCTGCCACCACGTTTGCGCGCCTTGTTGAGCCTCATGTTGTTCATGAGGCTTTGCCTTCTACGTTTACGTTTATGATTACGTTTACGATTACATAAGAATATAATATCGCAATTAATCGCATTTAACACAGTAAAATTTACGTTGCTTGTTATTTGTTGTTGGACTTCGGCAGCTCTCGTTGTTGTTGCAGAAGTTTTCATTTATATTGCACGACATTCAACAATTAAAAAGCATTTTCCTAAAGTATTCAATCATATTATTCGCTTTCCTCGCATTTGTTTATAAAATGGTTTCATTTCTAAGCTTGAAAATAATCTTCAATCATTTAAATATGCACAAATTGCTTGCCGTTACTTACAACATGTGTGTAAGAAGGCCTTCTGTTAGTACATGTAGTTTACAGTTTCAGCACTGTTAAAAGCTGTGCACTAACAGTCTGTTAAAATCAAGTACAGAAAGCGAGGTGTTTTGAAGGCCAAATAGCCTTAATATAAGCTGATAGACGATTTGAAGGTCGTAGAGAACATTTCTTTGAGGAATCGCTTATCCGATATATCGAATACACATTTATGTATGTATATGAGTTTTTTAAACAAACCTATTAAAACTACTACTTTGTAGTATATGTGTGTGTGTTGGGTCTGAAGCATAAATAAATAAAGAAAATACCTTAAGGGCATAAAGTCCAGAAGTCAAAGAAGGGAAAAATTAGCAAATTAACGAATCTCACAGAAGCCACAAAACCGCTCTTCATTTATTCATACATATATACTTCTTGCCTTTTTAACGATTGTGCATAAATTTTCATTATTGTTCCTCTGCCCGTTCATCAACATTTTCGACATTTTCACAAACCAATAATCATGAAAACGAAAGACTTAAGCAACGAACTGGCAAATGATGAAAAGCAATCAAAGAACAAGCGCGATGAAATAGAATTTAATGAAGTTTAGCACGATTTGTAAAAAGTCGAATAAGAAGAAGAAGAAGAGGAAAAAATAATAATAAAAAAATGCCAAATGAAAGAAGCCAAAGATCAGCGATCGTATAATGAAAATGTTATAAGGACTAGAGGGCGCAGACAGAAGCAGACGAAGGGGCACGCAAATGCTGACATTGATGGCGTACGTTAATGAAGGCGTTGCGAGTGCGGGGTAAAGTGATGATCGCTGAGGTTAGCCGAAGGGGCAGGGCAAAGGTGAACTGCCCCCACAGATAAACGCTTCGTTTCGCAAAACTGTGGAATAATGAGATAAACGCGAAAAATTAGCGAATTTATTTGGCATTTGTAGTTGTGTAAGTGCCTGTGTGTGTGTCTGTGTGTGTGCCTCAGAGTGTTGCATGCCAGCCATAATCGTTCTTTGTTGTTGTTATTGTTGTTGTTGTTGCTGGCACTTCGTTTAATCCAATCACGCAGCTGCATTTACTTTGCTCGAAAACCAAAAAGTAGCAAATTGTTGCTAAGTCGTCGAGTCTGATGGCGACGTCCTCATCATCGATCCCGCACAGTGGTGCGTTATATGGTATTGGCACTCAATCAGCTAAATCAAACATTGAAGCTTACGCGAATCCCTCAAATCGAATTACAATTTTAATATATATTAAATGATCTCTGTTGTATTTTTAGTGTTGTGATAAATGATCTATGGTATTCCAATTATAACTTCTTCATATTTATTTAAGCTCAACGATGGCTTCTTTTAATGCTTGCGCCTTTTTCTTAGGCCAGTCAAATGATATATCATCAGCTCAACTTTATGATCCATTATTATCAACATTTATTTCAAAGGATTTTTTAGAAAAATGAATTTTTATTCATTAATGAAAGTAAACTCATTGAAAGACTTTCAAATAAATGAAACCACGGTTTCTTGCCCGCATTGTTCTTGTTGTTTTTGTTGTTGCTTAAACTCTAATTATATACAAGCCATAATGTTGCTAACTTTTTTGTTGTTGTTGTTGTTGCTGTTGTTACTTTGCATACAAGAGCGAATCTTGCAATTGTTCATGTAATTGGCAAATGGCCGCGTGTATAATCCCCGACTTGCCATTATCTCGCAAATTATGGCTTACACACGCACACACACACACATGCATGTATGTGTGTAACACACCATTTTGCCAACTCCTCTCATAAACGATAACGTTTTTAAGCTTTTTATAAAACATCAACGCAAATCATTTTAATGAACAACTCTGCAATTTTCCTGCTATGTTGTTGTTGTTGTGTTGTTATTATTATTGTTGTTGTTTTTTGCACGCCTTTATTACGCTTAACATTTGACAAAAAACGCTTTTAATTGTTCTTGTTTTTGTTGTTTTGTTGTTGTATCTTTCGTGGCGAGAATCGCAAATGTTTCCCAGCGACAACTTCAACATCAACTTCAACTTCCGAAAGAGCTTAACAAAATGACGCTGACCAAATGACAATGAAAGAAAGATTTAAAAATCATAACACTTCCGTCTTAAAATGTATCGAACGAACGAACGTATAAAAGATCTCATTTGCTGCGTAATTCGGTCGAAGTTGAAGTTGAAGTTACAAAATCCAACAAACATTCAACAAACACAATAGAAGACAAGACAAGAATGCTACAAAAACAACAACAAAAACAAAACAACACTGCGTGCAAAGTATCTCCCACAAAATATATCAAAACTGACGTTCAATGAGACCAAATGAGAGACCAAATTGAAGTCGCATTGATTGATTTCAAGTGTCGCATGAATGCTTAAATGCTCACACAAAAAATTACTAACGAGGTGTTATAATTATAAGCAGACAGAGGGACGGACGGTGGGACAGACAATTCCGATGCCACGACCGCAGTTTTCAGTCAAATAATAATGATAATAATGGTCGACAGAAAAGTTACTTTTTTCATAAAAGACAATTTTGATTTCTCGTTTTGTTTGCTTCGAGTGTTTGCTGCTGACGTGAAGTTAATCTGCTCAATGGATGAGTGAACGAGTGAGTGAGTGAATGAATGAATGAATGAATGAATGAATCAATGAGCGCACAAATAAACGAACCGTTCAATTGTGCGGTGTGTGAAAAGTGCGTTTGTCATTAGAATATATTGTTCACAGAGAGTTGAAAGATTGAGCAATCAGTGGCATTCGTTTTGCTTACTATTTGTTTCTTTTTCACTACTTTTGATTGTTGTTGATTAACAACACTTTTTTATGCTTTGCCTTCTTGACTTAACTGAACTTAACTGAACCGAACCGAACTGACATGAATTTCACATGAATGTCGGTTATTTTGTGGTTGTGCTATAAAAAGATGAAAGTGTAATCAAATTATTTGCAGATCGTCAACATAATTCAACATTTTAATAGATTACATTTTCACATCGGTTAAGCAACAAAATCGTATAAAGAAACCGCGCAATAGAACTGCAAACTTGCTGCTACATGCCTTGTATGTAAACAACAGTTCTAGTAACAGTAACAGTTTCAGTAACAGTTTCAGTAACAGTTTCAGTAACAGTTTCAACTCGTCTTGCTGTTAATTTAAATTTCATTTTCGTGTCTCTGTTATTTGATACTTCGTGCTTCTTAGTCATCGGCTACTGCTTACTGGCTCGCTTCTTAAGCGCTTGAATATCATGTGGCCCTTCTCTTCTCGCTTCTAAAAGCGCTGAAGGGTATGTGCTTACAGTGCGTACTTAATAAAAGGTGTTTTTAAAGGGTTTGGTTGAATTAAAAATTCCATGGCATTCCTTCCACGCTTGTTTTAAAACACCTTAAATATGATCGGTACTCATTGAGCTTTAAAACAAGGCGTTTATGTCAGTATTTCCTTTTTTCCTCATTAAAAGGCTCATTGGAAAGCCTTATTCGTTAAGGTGTTTCTATTTTTTCACCTGGGTTTCAAAAAATAATATGAAATAAATAATAATTCGCACATTCATGTATTACACTTTTGGCCTGAAACAATTTATGCGTTTTCATATATACATGATGATACATGATGATGATGAAGATGATGATTTGCCGTAAAAATGAAACCAATTGAAAGGCTTGAAGACGTTTAATGCGCCACATTGATTAAATGAATCGAAAATATGAATGAATACCGCGTCCGCGCTGAGCAACGATCGATTGGGTGGCTGAGCGGCTGAGCGGTTGAGTAACGAGTGGTGCGCTCTTCACACATATAATGAGAAAGACTTAAACTTCATTGATCGTTTTGGCTGAACGTTCGAACGCTTCATTTCAATGATTCCAACGTTCGAACGTTCGTTCATTCAATACGATTTTGCTGCGTAATTTGTGTTAAGTGGTTCAGCCTTCTTTCAATCGCAGCCTTAATGCTGCGCTACGAGATACTTTTTTTCCACTCCTCTCCACTCCTCTACTGATTTCTGTGTTTTTCTTTTTGAACATTTAGTTTTGTTTTATTGGTTTTGGCTTTGATTTTGATTTTGAGTTTGAGTTGTTTTTGTGTCGGCACAACTAAGAAATCAAAATAAATACAAATTTTTGTTGTTGTTGTTATTTGTGTTGAGGCTCTGCATTGTGCAGCGCTCCCCCACCACCTTCAACAATACCGTCTTTGATCTCTTCCGTGCAATTTTGTTGATTTTTGTTAATAATCTTCAATACAGCAACGCCTTCTTCTTCTTCTTCGTCTTCTTCACGAACACATAATGAAGTTATGGGCGCGAAAATTGCTGGCCTACCGTTGCCAGCTACCGAACGAGCGCAGCCGCTGACCAAGATGACTCCGGCTTTGACGTTGGCCACTGTGAATGATGCGACTAATCTCTCGCTGTGTGTGTGTGTGTGTGTGTGTGTGTGTGCATCATGACTTGGCGGCATTCTTAAATGCTTTGCCGCCGCCACTGATGAAGTGCCTTTTTATCCAGCCGTTCGACCATTGTAGCAACGCCACTGACATGCCTACAATGCCAGTCAAAGATCGCTTATGATCAATGTGGCTTTGCCAATAGTTATGCGAATGTTTCACGGCACTTCTCCCCTCCGCGTAGTACACATTGTCTGGCATTCTAATATGGCCAAGAGCAAGTTTAACGCTACCACGCAAAAGCCCAACAACAACAACAACAGCAACGTTGTCTAACGATCATTCGATCGATCATTATCACGTCAAAAGTCATTTCATCAATCTTTTTATGGCCATTATATGCATATGTATATAAGTTTCTATCTATCTATCTAGCTATCTATCTATCTATCTAGGTGGCTGTCTGGCTGTCTCTCCGTCCGTCTGTCCGTCTGTCTGGCTGGCTAAAATGTTAATTTTAATGATTACAGTTCGGCAAAGTTGCTGCGGCTGCCGAAACGAGTCGCGTCGAGTGGCATGAAGTTGATTTGACTGACAACGACTTTTTGTGTATTTGAAAAAATTTAAATGAGCTTTTAAAAATTTTTAGCTACTGTTTGACGCACTCGGCCACTGCAGAGTCTGGCGACTACAGCCTGCTGCCGCTTGCTGCCCATAACAGTCGCTGCTGTCCAGACATTGAACGCGCCTCAAGCGAAGCGTCAAAAGAAATCGAGACGAGTGAAAAAAAACTGTTTATATTCAAATGGATTTCTTTTATGTGTTTTGAGTTTCAAAAAAAAAAACAAAAAAAAACCTTATTTCTTTATGATATATTTTTTTTTTTGTATTAAAGACAACAAAAAAGAAAATTATGAAATTGCTATTATTAATGATTATAAACGCTTTACTGGTATATTGACAAGCGTTTATTAACGATTTTATAATAGCTCGAAAATATTAACGACTAACGTTGGCCAATGGGACGAACGGACGTACGGACGGACAGATGAGATTGACATTTTGGACAGCTGAAGGCTCGAAATCGTGACTGTCGGCGAAAATCAGTTAGAAACTTTTGTATTTATTTATTAATTTCATTTCATTTGATTTCATTTGATTTTGTATGCGTTGTCTGTCTGAGCAGACATTTAGACAGTCGGACAGACCTGCCAGTAGCAATTTTGTAATAATAGAAAACTTGGCAGAGATTTGCTCAAGACAGGAAGCCTTTTTACATAATTAATCAGTTTATAAATACTTTTGTTTGTTGCATGGCTTGTGTGTGCGGCAATATGAGCGCCAAAGCCAACAATTATAACCGCTTAGTTATCATCTACATGTTCATCATCATCATCATCAGCATTATCATCAGCATTATCATTATCGCCGTGCAGCGGTCGTCCATGGCTGATCGTTGAACGTTGATCGTTACCACGTGCGATTTTGCTGCAAGCTCTTGTTTGTTTTTGTTGCGCTTCTTCTTCTTCTTCTGCTAAATGTAATGTGTTGTTGTTGTTGCTGGTTTTTTTTCGTTCGCTGTTGCGTTTGTCTGGCATTCGGCGCGACCATTCTGACCGCCCCAACGGTTTTGACTTTCATTTCCACTTGACTGCAAATGGAGGCGACCCTTTTGCACACGCACAAGACCAATTTGTTGGCTAAAAGTGCGTAGACGCAATTGCGTTCTACAAGTGAAGTGTAGTTGAGTTGAGTTGAGTTGAGCCTATTGCGCAACATAGAACATGCAGCAAATTGCTTGGGAGCGAAAAGTATCTTTTTGCGCTGCTATGCTGTTTGATCAACCGCAATGTAAATGTCTACATTAGCGACTGCACGGTCTTAATCAGTGTGTATGCACTCGCAGACATTTGCGCTAAATTGTTCTAAGTACACTGTAAAAATATTGCCAGCGAAAGTATCAACAGTGTCAGAGATTTCTTTTGACATATTTTTTTACAATGTACATCATTGTCGCCCTTACTTCAGCGCGCTCGGCCGCTTACATTATTTCTAAACGATCATGTACGAGACCAGTTGCTCTTTAGCACTGTCCTGCCATATAATAATGATAATAATGAAACAACAACAAGAACAACAACGCGAACATTAAAGAGTGCGTAACTAAACATCGAATGTCAACGTACGCACATTCGTGTCGATTGAGCCGCAACCCAATGATTTGCCAACCTTTATATGCGACGACAAGTTGCGTTTTCGTGCACTACACGCCCACTCAGCATGGTACTTTGCATTGTCAACGAAGCTTGTGTTGCTCCCATATAATTATCGACATCTCACTTCTAGGATGCAATCAGCTGTCCGTCTGTCTGTCTCGCTGTCTGCCTAACTAATTATGACCGTACGCAAATTCAGTAACAGTTAATATTATTTGGCAAAATGAAGCGAATTATAAAAACAAAAGTTCAAATTTATACAAAATGGCATGCTTAAAGAAAAAACTAAAATCATATGCGCTTATGTTGCACAGCGCCGCAGCGCGCATATAGCAGTTTAACATTATGCAGTTTAACATTAAGCAATTGAACATTATGCAAATACATTAACATTAAGCAGTTTAACATTAAGCAATTTAACATTATGCAAAAACATTAACATTATGCATAACCTTAAATGATAACAGAAGCGTACTAAAAATGCGGCACTGCCATGTTTTTTTCTAAATTGTTCTACTTGTTTTCTATACATTAGCAAATTACCAGTTTCCGTTCGTAAATGCCGCTTTTTGCTTAAACAATAACATTGCAAAAAATATAAAATATATAAGAGCGAAAAAAAAAAAATACACTGGAAAACAGTTAAATATGTTTCTGATAATTTATTGAAACAGTGAAGCGTAAATGCACGTGAAAGCGAAATGCGTAACTAGAAAAGTTGAGACGAGTTGAGAGTTGAGTTGAGTTGAGTACGTAGATACAATTGTATCTAGCTACGCAATTGTGTTGAATTACATGTGTTGCGTGCGTGCTTATGCGCTTGTTACAGCTGATTGTGATGCCAATTAATCAACTGATTTAACGCAAATTAAGGCCATTCATTTCAACTTGAAAGCCAAGCCTGGTCCGGTGCGGTCCGGTCTGAGTCCGAGGCTGATCTGGTCTAGTCTGGCTTGGCTCGGCTCGGTGCGATTGATCGATCTCGACGACCTCAAAACCCACAACTTCCAATTAGGCTGTAATGAGCAACATATGAATTTCAAACAAAGTAAGATTATTTGTACGCAGCAAATGTGTTTGTGCTCTAAAAGGCGTTTAACACGTGTAAGTGAAGGAGGGCGCGCAGGTAAAAAAACAACAACAACAACAACAACAGCAACAAAAGTTGCTACCAGTGTAGATCAATGAACCTAAACGATGCCGACAAAGCGTACAATGCACAATTTCCTCTCGAAGATTTGTTAACTAAAACCAAACCAAAAAAAAAAGCAAAAAAAAAATGTGTAAATACAAAAACATATATGTATATGTATATATAAAAAAAAAGTATGTTGCGCCCATTTAAAAACCTTTTAAGTCATCATACACGCCCACTTTTTGTGCGAACTCAGCTTGGCTTGACTTGAGTTGAGTCTACTCGGCTCGATCCGCTTAGGCGCCACCCTGACGCCAGCCGGAAATTGTTGAAGGCGGCAGCGGTAGTAGCAACAGCATCCACACACACACACGCACACATAGAGAGAATAACGGCGGGTGTTAAAATTAAACAAATGAAATTTTGTTTGGTTTTTGCGGCTGTTTTTTTTTTTGGTTTTTAGTTATCTTTTGTTTTACTGAGCCTCCTTGACTAATGCGTCTTGTCGGCAATTATCGAAGGCGAACGTTCGTTTGCTTTGCATTTCACTGCTCAGCTCAGCTCACCTGTGCGCCTTCGCCGTCGTTCGACTTTGAGAGGATTTAAATGTAATCCAATTAAACGCTGCAATGTCTGTTTACACCCACGCAGTCGTGCGCATTGCCAAATACACACACACACGCACTGCGCAGCAGCTGAGTTTGTTTGCATAGACACAGCGCCTTGGCAAACTTTCCTTCCAATTCTCTTCAATCATGTTAAGCAAAAATTTGCAAATATGTTAGAAAAATATCGCTTGTTAATCGAAAGTATCGTTTGCTATCGATATGACTGACCCTGGCCTACGCCACACGCAGCCAAACTTCGACCCTGCATTGGCCAACGAAAGCGTCTTGATCGATCATGGCAAACGTTCGTTCGATCGTACGAATTATTCAGTCAATTCATCTGACCGTCCATCCGTCCGTCCGTCTGTTCAGTTGCTCGATTAAGGCCGATTGAACGGTCTTTTGGTCTGCGATGAGTTTGCATAAATTATGACAAAAGCCAAACTGATGACGAACGTTGCCACAGTGGGCGATTGTTGGACTCGTGTTCGTGTGCTCCGACTCTTCAGGCCGAAATGCCGAACGAGCTTAATAAATATGTACCATCTACAAATACAATAATTTGAAAGCGGCAACGCACAAACGCTGCGTTTGCAACGTGGGGCGTTGAGCGTCGTAGCTGTCAGTTGGTCGGCGAGCGCGGCTGCTGCACAGTAGCAACACAGTGGCAGCGACAGCGACAGCGTGAGCGGCAAAGGCAATGTGAGGGCAGCGTTTAAATACCGCCGTGGCGTCATTGCCCACCCAGGCGTATTTCGCTGCCCCGCACAACGCGCGCACTTCGCCCCTCGGGCAACATTTGTTTAACGTTGCACGATTTTTTTTTTTTTATAACATTTCATTCATTCATGCATTCATTCTTTTATGAGCATTTATTAACCGCAACTAATTTCGGCGTTTTGCATAAAACATTAAAAATTCAAATGCGAAGCGAAAAAATTCAAAACCAATTCGAAATGCATAGCGACATTACAACAACAACAGCAGCAACAACAACAAAGCAGTAAGAAAAAAATGCCGAATTGTTAACAATTTAAAAATCAATTGTGGCAAATAAATGCGTCAGCATGAATCGACGAAATGCGCCTCAAACAACAACAACAACAAGCGTGAGTGGCAGCAGGAAATTCAGGCGCAATTGAGAAGCCCGAAGCGTTCATCCTTTATTTTCAATTTGAGTTACTTTTTTTTATGCTTATTTGTTGTTGTTGTTTTATGACTGAAATTAAATGTTGTGTCGCCAACTGCATTCGAAGGTTGTTAATCAGTGAAAATTATATTATTTGCCAAGAGCGAAATCCTTATAAATATGCGACTCATTAAAGCAGATACATTTTATGCCGATCGTTCGTTCGTTGTTTGCTTGATTGGTCGCGTTGGTCGATGGTCGGTTCGGCTTTATCTGCGCATCGCTTTTGACCTTAATTACGATCTTTTGAATACATTTGCCTGTTAATCATCGTGATCATCAGCTTAGCTTAGCCAGGGCCAGGGCGACAGCAACAGCAAGAGTCAGAGTCAGAGCACCTGCCCGGCTAAATGAAGGAGCAGCGCACCAAAGGAGCAAGCATACTATAGCAGATAGAACAGAGAGACAGCCGAGTGAAGACTGAGTGAAGAGTCTGGTTGAAAAGAATGCCATTGTATGGCGGTAAAATTGCCCAAAAACCAACTTTAATTGCCACACTTTGTCGAATGACAAACGAAGGCGAAGAGCCAGAGCCAAAGAATGACAAACTGACTCACTGACTGACTTACTGTCCGACTGACTAAGTGAGTGAATGACTGCGTGAATGATGACAGTCAAGTCGGGGGTCACTAACGCAGCACAATTCGGCTCAAAAATATGTTGGTCGACTCGTCTTCGTCGTCGTTGTCGTCGTCGTCGGTGTGTCTCTGTGGCCTCTTTGTGGCCAAAGCACTCTTTACAGCAATTCCATTTCGCTTGACCGCAGAATAAAAGCCACATTTCTTGTGCGTTATAATCATCAATCAAACAATGAATGAGCGCCTTTCAACACATTTATGTCGGTTTTAATCTTTGGGCCGCCACCACTACCAACACACACACACACACACACACATACACACAAATGCCATTGCCTTTGCCATTATCGTTGCCATCACCTCCGCCCGCCGCCAACAACAACAACGACGCTCAATTCGAGGTTTGACTTTTGGTTCGGTCGTTAAATTGGTTTTTCTGTGTGCAAATTGTTTAACTTAAATGTTCGTTCAAGGATTAACGGCTCACGTTGCTGTTTCAGCACTCAATTTGTGTCTTCAAATAAAGAAAAAAACAACATAAACTTGCGCAACAAACAAGCCTTTGTCAGATTGCTGCACAACTTTAAAATTAACTTTGCGTTTGAACAAAAATCATTGTTTTTAAACAATGAAATGCACAAATGTTACATTGTGCCAACCATAACATAGCGCAATTGAACATTAAACGCAATGATTTCGCATACAAAACAATGCTTGCCAACTTTTTCAGCAAGTTGGCACGTCCAATGCGAAATTCAAGTAGTTCACGCACTTTTGAAGCATTTGATGAAGTTCGTAAGTAACTTTAATTTAATAAAACTACAAAAGACAACTAAATACATTTAATACGCGCTTATTGTCTTTTTATAAGTTGGTTTTTTTTTGTACTTGTTTCTTTTTTTTTAATAATTTCTGTTCGTGTAATTTTTGGTGGGACCTCTGGCTGAGCGTGTTTTGTGGCTTCCATGATGTCAAGTGGAAAATGTTGAAGAAATTGTACTTAAGTCCAGCACCGCAAAAACCGCACAATTTAATACCAAATAAAGTACCACGAAACAACAAAAGCAACAACAACAACAACAACAATACATGTATGTGCATTATAAACGTAGTAAAAGAAATGAAAGAAGTCCAGCCTAGTCGAAACAGTACAGTCCAATGTACATTGCTGTGCAGTGCTGAACGACCGACCGATCGACCGACCGAACAGACAACAACCCCCAAGGCAACCCCCACTCCGCAACGCTAAATTGGTAACTAAATACTTAAACTAATTTTCAGGTTTAACGATGACAACAAAGTTGAGAACTTGTCAGTGTGTCTGAATAGTTGAGAAGGTGCTGAATGGCGAAAGGAAGACGCAACGAGCCAATGTGCCAACAATGGTGAGGCGTGGCGTGACGTGGCGTGGCGGCAACAATTCAAGTTGGCAACGTGCGAGCGTTAAAAATTGACCGCAACGTCGACGTCAGCGTCGGCAGCGGCAGTTGTAATGATGAGTTGAGGTGCTTGACCAACGCGCAACGTGCCGGGCGGTGTGAGTGCCGCTGAAGGCACTTAAGTAGCAACTAACTGTTATTTGCATTGCTTACTAATTTCACTTTTTCGAGGTGCTGACTGCATTTTAGTTCAATATTTCTTTCGCATAAGTTTTGGTCATCATTTATAAGGTTTCTTAAACAGCTTCGTTGTCTGATTTTTTTTTTTGTGAAATTGTTGAGGCATGTTACTTTGGCATTTCATATTTCATACAATGCCGCACACACCGCAGGACAAAGGACAAATAATGACGCTCTAAATTGTTTGCTTTTCATCAGACAAATAACGCAAAATTACATTATAACATTGATCGGTAGTGCCAGAGGCCAGAAATCGATAGATCAATCGAGTCAAAAGATCCTTTTAATAAAATATATTTTTCTTTGAACCTAAAATCGGTCTGGCAATTGCTCAGGTCTATAAATTGAAGGACAAATCATATTCAAGATTTTCACATAATTTTTGAGAGCCCCTTTGCATTGCCTGGGATTGTAAAGGATTGTTTTAACATTCAAAGCAAATAAACTTTAAAGACCTTTTGCACAAACTTTATTGCTCGTTCCAGAGATTTGTTTTATTGTAAATTTTCAGTTTTCCGCATAGATTTTACAATTCGAATTCATATTCGTATGCAAACATACGAAACCAATTAAATTGGTATAGAAATGATTCAACACATTCGCCAAAGACAAACAAACGTATTGGCAAATATTCCTTCTCGTCAAATGAATCGCTCGGTGTGTCCTCATCACTCGATATGTAATCGCCGCCGGTTAAAAACATATCGTACATGAGTGTTGCATGCAACAAATACACAACAAAGGTGCTGAGCGCCACAACGGATAAGCTACGATGATATTCGAAGAAGCGAAAAACTTTGCCAGTCCCGGTTTCGTTGCGAAATATTCTATGGAATTGTACCTCGGCATCATGCAGCGTCATTATGGAGACGAACAGCGAACCCATGGCAAAGATAAAGTTCTTGATGATCTCCGTCATGATGCTTATCCGGTGGCCCGTGCACAAGCTGATGCAGGCGAACAGTGTCAGGATGGTGTTGATGTAGAATATGATGACGTAAAGGATATCGGTATAAATTTCGGTAAATGCGAAACTAGAATCGCGAAATGTATCGTAACCGCTCATGTGTGTGCCAACACAGACAAGATTTAAGATCGTCTCGATCATGCGAAATACGAAGAGTACAGCGCGCATTTTGAAGTATCAAAATCAAGAACGAAAATATACAAAATATACAACAGTTTGCAAAATAAAATAAATAATTTATGACTTGAAAGTGATACATTAAAAAATTCAAAAAAGTTGACAAGAAAAGCCAAAAATATTTAATATTTTTCTTATAAAGTAGTAGTTCTCTAAACCATACATTATAATAATTCGGCCATTACTATGCGTTGAACTTGTAATAAAACCTCTGCCAATATGCAGTCAAATTGTCCGTCTTATCGAAGCGCTACTGTATTGTGCACTGCATTGTTGGCTTGCATTACTTTTGGTATATTCAATAAAATGCTGTGAGCTTGCCTGCGCATCGCATGGAAACGACCGGCAGTTCAAGCGACTGAGCAACCTGTGTATCTGACGTTCTAATTTAATGCTAATGAAGCCGCTTTTTAATTACGCTCAACGCTTGCCGCCTTCAACGATTCTGCATTAAATGAGCAACGCTGACGATGACTATGACGATGACTGAGGCGATGTCTGAGGCTCTGGCTCTGACTCTGACTGAGGTTGTGGCTGACTCTGTGTGTGAACTCGGTTTGTAGGTTTATCTATTACTTTACCGCAAGTCGAATAAATAGCAGCGGCGGCAGCATTAGCAGAAGCACAATTAAAATTAGAAACCCTTCGTTTTTTTGTTTCTTTCCTTTGCTTTTATTTTTTTTTCGAAGCACAGTTAGAGATACGTGTGCATAGATACTCATGGCGCTCATGTTGAATGCGCTGCTTAGTAAGTTCGTTCGTTAGTGTATAAGTGAGTGAGTTAGTGAGTTGGTAAGTGAGTTTGTTAGTTAGTTAGTAACAACGTTGCGCGTGAAAGATTCATTAATGCCATGCGCTGTCGTCGTCGTCCATGTCGTTGTCGTTGTGTGACGTGTGAATTAAGTTCGCTCACTGTTATAGAATCTACATAGGCTGCACGCCTCCGCCTACTTTTCTACTACTTATTATAATATTTTTTCTTTCTTACTTGTCGACTTTGTTTTTTGTTTGCTTTCGTATTCATAATGAAGTGTTTTGACCACGTTTAGAAATTGTTTTCATCTTAATTTTATAAAAGAAAGCTAATTGTGGCAAATTTCTCATCATCAAATAACATTTGTTTGTTTGTCAGTCTGTGTGTGTGTGTGTGTGTGTGTGTGGATAGTTAATTTGAAATTAGGTTATAATTTCATTTTGCACGAGCTGCCATTAGCTTCTTTCAAATGTTCGCTTGTCTCTGCCGTTTGAGCAACGAACAAAGATGCTTCTGTCTATGGCTATGTGTGTGTGTGTGTGTGTGTGCAGAAGAGTTTTCTGTGTCGTGTCAAAATGCTTTTCATGCATTTGAAAATGTCGCCGCAATGTTGCTTGAAAGAAAGTAGCGCAAATATTGTATATTTTTTTTTTATTATTTAATTTATTTTTAATTATTATTATTTTATTTTATGTATATGCCATAATTTTTTATTTTCTTCCTTCTACTATTTTATTATTAATTTTTTTTTATTTATAAAATATTTTTTTATTATTATATAAAAGTATTTTATTTTTATTTTTTTTTAATTAACATATTATTATATATTATTTATTATAATTTTTTTTTTATTTATCTTTTGAATTTGATTTATTTATTTTAAATTATTACCATTTTTTTAATACCATTTTTTTTTATTATTATAATTTTTTAAATATTTTTTAATATTATTTCATTTATTTAATTATTTTATATCTTTTCTTTAATTTACTTATAATCTTCCTTATACATGCTATTTACATTCATTTAGTTTTTTTTTTTTATTATTATAATTTTTTTTTTATAT
Organism: Phortica magna; assembly: GCA_037044515.1. Taxonomy (NCBI): domain Eukaryota; kingdom Metazoa; phylum Arthropoda; class Insecta; order Diptera; family Drosophilidae; genus Phortica; species Phortica magna. The sequence goes on from JBAMBP010001877.1 coordinate 93,350, forward strand.
ATTCTTCAAAGTCATAAAGAAATCCAAACAAACAACAAAAAACAAAAAACGCAAATGGCAAATACCAAAAAGTATCTCACAGTCACACGCAAATGGATTCATTGACTGTCTCTCAAATTTCAAATTCTAATGAGCAGTTTATTTGGCCATCATGCGCAGATCCGGTGCGGCAGTGCGGAAGTGCGGATTCGCTAAAAATGCCATTAATTCAGATTCTAATTGCACAAAAAAAAAACACACACACACAATTTAAATAAAGCACCAAAAGCCAAGCATAAATTTTCGAATTATTCACATGTCTGATGGCTCTGAGCCGAGGGCGGCCGCGCAGTGCAGAGCTGAGCTGAGCTGAGCGGAACTTTATCGAACTGAGCGAATTCGGAGCCGTGCTCTGAAGTGAAGCGAAGTTGAGCGAAACGCATAATTAATAATTACAGCGGCGTGTTGAGACAAGTCGAATGAAGTGAAGTGCTTTGATTTGAATTGAATTTATTTATTTTAGATACTTTTGTTGTTGTTGTTGCTGTTGTTGTTTTTGTAGTGCAAAGTGGCATACAAAAGCGTGTGTAATGTTTATTGTTGTCGTTGTTCTTGTTGTTGTATTCATTGCGGCTTGGTTTAGAAATTAGCGCATAAATTTAACACGCACGCAATTAGTTGCAGATAAACAGATACAGATACATACAATGCCAACATACAGATACATTTACTAGCTAGATTGTTTTGTTTTGCTTTTGTTGTTGTTGCTGTTGTTGTTGGCAGCATTTCAAGCCACGTTGGCAGCCATTTTGTTTTAATTATTACTGAATATGAGCGCCTTTTTTTTTTCTATTTACACAAAAACAAAAATTACAATAATAAAGCTTTTGTTTGTTGTTGTTGTTGTTGTGCGCGAGAACAAACGGAAATGAATTCAAAATTTACATTTAATTATTATGAAGTTTTTTCCACTTTTTTTTTTCTACTATTTTCAACTTTGTTTTGGTTATTGCGTGCCTTTGTCTGTGTGTGTGTGTGTGTGTGTGTGAGTCGTTGGCGTTAAGCGACACAAATTAACAAAGCTTTAATAGCAACAATTTGCGTACTTAAACAAGCGTTAATTGAACTCATTTTTTCGCCGTTTTTTGGCATAAAAATTGCACTGCAATTGCGTTGAGCAAAAAACATTAGCTATAAAGTACAGTTATGTCGGAGGAGCTGCTTTTGTTTGGCGCCCTTTCACACGCCTCATAAACATTTTTTTTATGAGCGTTTTTTTTTTTTTTGTTATATTCGTTGAACTCGTTTTTATAACCCATTATTTAAACAATTTCATTTCGTGACCAAATATGCTAAACAGTGACAATTTCACAAATAATTACAGCGTTTCATAGAAACAAACACACACATTGAAGATTGCCATTAGTGCAATAAACAAAAGCAACAGCAAATTTTTAATCTGTTTTATTTGATTACATGTTGTTGTTTTTGTTGTTGTTGTTGTTTTTGTTTAAAACAAAAAGTAGGAAAAACTGCGAATTAATTTGTGAAAAGCGCATAACAAAAGAGATCAGTATCGCTTTGGCGAACTCATTGCAGCGCTGATAAATATCAGCAAAGCCAACAGAGCAGTAGCAGCACCAACAGCAACAGCAGCAGCAACGCCACATTGGCAACACTGCGTGTGCGGTAAATGTCTAATGGCAGTTAACAGTGGATGGCAAGTGCAGAGGAACACATGTGCAGTGACAGGTAAGAGGAAGAGGCAGCGCTGTAAGAAATTTGAAGCTGTGAATTGTTTGCGGATTCATTAAATTTGACTGACGTTGATGACGATGACAGTGATGATGATGATGATGATGATAATTATGTTGGTGATGATGAAGTTACAGTGAGCCAATGTCGATATTGTTGCTGTTTTTGTTTGCATGCAATAATGTTGTTGTCAATGATGCTGATGCTTCAATTAATTGTGGTTGTTGTTGTTGAGCATTCAACGCTGCTCAGCAACGAAACACTCATTCAATTTGGCCATTGTTATTATGCGCCTCTTTATCTGCCTTAATTAGTTTAGCGTAATTTGAACGCCATTACAAAAGCCATCTCGATTACTAACGCAACGGCGCCATTGTTATGCAAAAACCAACAACAAAAGTACATATATAAAACAAAAACAAAGTACACGCGCATCATAGACTGTTGCAACTTCCTTACAGCATCAAACAAGCAAACAACATCGACAGCAAAAATTAAATTTACTTTTTGTCTGTTTTTTTTTCGCTTTTTTATTTTTTATTAGACAAGCTTGTAGAAAAACAACAACAAAAAACAAAAAAAAAATACCAAAAGAAAAGCATAAAAACAAAGCAAGCAAAAGGAAACATTTTAATTCGTCATGTTATGAACATTTCCAATTGGAATTGGCCCGGCCTGTCGACCTAACATGGCATGGCGTTGCGGTGTGCTGCGGCGTGGTGAGGCATACGGCAACATGCCGCCGGAATTGTTCAAACAGCTCAGCGCGGCTCAGTCACAGCTCCGTCACAGCTCAACAACAACAACAACAGTAACAGCAACAGCTCATAAAGGTAACACACATGACGCTTTCTGTCACTCAATGCTTGTGCATGTGTGTGTGTGTGTCTCAAATTATTACATTATATACGCGCTGCATCAACTTCCGTTTGTTTTCCTCATGTTTTAATATACAAAATAAAATGAAAAAAAGAGTAAAATTTCGTTGGCTTTTGTTTTAGTTTTTGGAAGATTTGTGTGCCCTTTCCAATTAGTTGGTCCGTCCGTCGGTGGCGTTTCGTTCATTTTGTACGGAAATACCAGAAATCATGTCTGTAATCACATTAAATCGGAAATACTAAAACAGGTTAATCACATTTTGATGACTTTATAAAGTTTTGGCGACGTCGTTGGCGGCAACAACAACAACAACAGTGGCGGCGGCGGTTTTTATTTTAGAAAAATAATTTTTCCTCTTGTTGGTTTTCTTATAATACTTTTATTTTATTTGATTTGATTTAAAAAAAAAAATCAAAAGCAAACAAAAATGCAAAGCTCTGTGACTTAATAACATTATTATTGTACAACGTTAATAATCTTACATAAAAATAACAGCGCTGTAAAATGTCAAATTCAATTTGAATATGTTAAGTCACGCATTTTGCATAATTTTTCATCGCTTAATGCCAACGACGTTTCAAAACGAGTTCAATTCTATTTTAATGACCGCAATTATAATTTCCAGGTCATTTTAAAAAGATTTTACATATTTTACGACGAAAAAATGGACCACCTTTGAAATGAACATGAACATTTTGAGTTGAATATTGATTTGCCGTTTGTCTGCCTATTGTGCGCAAAGCTTATGCGCGCATATGTTTTTGCACGCATTTAGGCACTTTGCACGACACACACACACACGCACACACATATGAGCATTGAAATCCCATATGAATTAACATCAAATACGTTTTGCTTCCTTTAGCAGCGATTGAACAACATTGACATGCACTTAACCGAAAATTTATAGCAGATTTTGTTTATCTCTCTTTTCTTATCTTATTTTTAGCGTTTTTTTTTTTTGCTTTCTATTTTTTTTCAATCGCTAATGTTCGATAAATCAACGCAGTTGCATAGAAACGATGCCCGAATAGATACAAAATCAATTGAATTTTAATGGAAATCGACGACGCTATAAAAGAGAGAAAAACGCTTAAAAATAAAAGACTATGAGCCAATAAAAAAAGCAAAAAAAAAAAAAAGGACAAGCATATTTGTATAAAGGCAGCTTGTAGAGGCGGCGGGGCGCGGTGCCGGTGCGCAGACGAATCGACGACTCATTTGCTTGCGTTCTGCTTCAATGCAGGCAAATTTTGTTATCCTGCGCAACTAAATGCGAAAAAAACACTCGCCACACACACACACACACATACACACACACATACACACTTGGAGACCAAAAAGCTAAAATGCCAATTTTACAATTTGAAGTTGGCATTTTGTCCTTTCATTTGCTTTTTTTCTTTCCTCCTTTCTATATATATTTTAAATGGGCTTTTTATGCGCGGCAGCTCATCGCACAAGAGCCGTGCCCGTGCAAGCCGAGCGTACAGCATGTGTGCGAGAGAGATGGCGAGATGAGCGCACGTTCTGCCGCGCCAGGATATGCGCGCCAAGCGGAAATGTGCACATTTATTTATCCTGTTCGATTTGGTTTTCGTTTTGATTTCGTATTTCCTCTGATTTGTGTGTTTTTCTTTCATTTTCCCCCCCATTTTGTTATTTTTTGTTGTTTTGTGTTTTTTTTTGCATTCATTTTATTAGCAAAAACATTTTCAAATGGTTTCGAATGTTGGCAGTTGATAATCGTTGAACTGTGACCACTTTAAAATGCCCAAAAACGTCGCTTTTCATACACCGAAAAAATAAATAAATAAAAAAATCATAACAACATTTGTCAAGTTTAATTTCTTTCATTTAAGTTTAACTAATTGTAAAATGGCGCACTCTGCTTCTTTTAAAAAAAATAAAAAAAATTATTAGAAATGATAATCCCATAAAAATACGCAAATATTTAGCAAACTCTTATGTCTACATACAGTAGCTAACAACATGCGCTAAGTGCGCGCTAAAAAAAATGCGCAAACTCGTTAGTTAGTCATTTTTAACGCATTAAGTATTAGACTGCTGCATATCATGTATAGCGCTATGTAACATATGCTGAAGTTTTGTTATATAGCACTTGAAAACTCTGACTGTTTATCTTTTGTAATTTTTGCATGATAACCTTTATTTACAGTGTATGTGCTTGTGTATAAGTACTTGCACAAAAAGGATATGAGTAAAATATTTAAAAAACGAGATTTTTCACGGCTGGTAGTTTGCATGTTCGGCATAGTTAAAGTCATCGTTGCTCGACAAAAATACATGCCCAAGCACACACGCACACACACACACACACACACACACAGACACAGACACAAGAAAGTCCTTATTTATGCAATAATATATACCAAAAATACAAACGTTGTAAATTCAATCAAGAAAAGGTTCGCTGGCAGTTGTGTAGTTGTGGCAAGGGAGGCTTACAAAGCGCGCCGCTTACACATTTTGTCTCGGCTACTGGCCTTAAGCTCAGCTCTTATCGCAGCATTTACGCAGCGGCCAACTGCGTGGCTATAATGCAATGCAACGATGGAATGAAGCGACGCTTGGCCCGAAGTCAAGACGTTCGATCATTGAGCCATATGCGAGCCAAACAATTAATAACTTTACACCATTCAAGCAAGGCAAGGCATAGCGCAGCGTGGGGCGTGGGGCGCGAGAGGGGCAATGTTGAAAAATTAATGATCAATGCGGGAATTATTAATGAATGAAATGTTGAGAAAAGCAATTTCATTGCCACAAAAGAGTGGCAAACGACAAACGACAAACGAATGTTTGATACGCGTTGACGGCGGTGGCAGAGGCGGCAGAGGGGTGGCGGCGGCAGCTGTGCCAACATTAATGGCCGACGAGCGAAGGTTTTAGCCAACTTAACTTGGCTAGTGGTTAGTGGCTTGTTGAATTATCGTAAGCTTTTAGTCAAATGTGGCTACTGTGCACGCTGTCGTTGTTGTTGTTGTTGCTGCTGTTGTTGTTGCCACTCGTGGCATGCGGCGTCCTGTCAAGGCTCTTACTGATTTTATCGCGCAATGCGAGGCGTACGCCAACGCCAACGCACGCTGATTGCGTCTAACGAGCCGGCATCGCTCGAATGGTCGGCTTGGCCTGGCTTGGCTTGGCTTGGCTTGCCCGGCTCTATCGGCATGAAAAATGCTTCGCTGTTTGTGATATTCAATGCGATCGCCACCATGAAATTATATTAGCAGCAAAACAATAAAGGAAGAAGCTCACAAGGCAAAGCAATCTGCCTCAGTTCTCTCAGCAGCGCTAAAAACCTTCTTGCAGCTGTTGTCATATTTTAATTAAGAAGCAGGAATTCGTGTAAATATCTAGCTATGCAACAATTTAGCAGTTTGTATTAAATGTTGTTCCAAGAAGAAGAAGTTCAAGTGTCATATTTATCAATCAATCAATCAATCAAAAAAGTTACCTTTTATTGCTAAGCAAAAATTCCTTATAAAACCTTCTTGAAATTAGCCTAATAAATGCCAGTAAATTTTCCAATAATTCACAGTTCCAATAAATTATACAGCAGCGCTTCTGTTCTGTTCTATTCTGTTCTCATGGAATTTCACATATTTCGTACGCATAAATCTCAAGAACATACGAAAGAGCGCTTCAGTGTAATTTCAAGTTCTTATATTAAGTTAATGTATTAAAAAAATATAAAAAAAATACAACCGTTATTACAACAAACACGTACACGGCATAAATGACAAGCAAGGACATGAGTGAACACAAAAAAAATATAAAAAAAAAACCAAAACCTTTTGAAACCCTTCACAATGCTTTAGCAAAGTCGTCGCATCGATCGTTTCTCAGATACATTTCATGCATATTGACGCTGCTCGGCTGACGTTGAAGTTGACGTTGCGGCTCATATTACTTGCACCAACAACAACAACAAAACGCTGTAAATTCGCTATTAATAATTTGTTAATAATAAATGGTTAGACGCTTGATTACATAAACTGATTCGATTGTTATTGAGGTCGATTGGTTTTTTTCTCGCTCTTACTTTATTTTTTAATGTGTATTAACTTTATTTTAAATCGAAAACCGCAAACAATGTTGCCTATTAACAATGAGCAGTATAGTATCATCAGCAGCAACAGCAACCGATGCTCTTGCAACAACAACAACAATGACAATTGTCATAAATTAAGTTGAAACCATATTACAATACATAATGTGTATGCACAATGAATCGCAGGCTAATGACAATTGTAATGAGCCAAGATCGGTTTTCATTCACTGCAGCAGTCAGTCAGTCAGTCAGTCAGTGAGTGAGTCAGTCAAGGCAGTCCGTCAGTCAGTCAGTCAGACAGATGAGTTACAAAAGCCAACAATGAAATCACTTCTACACTTGAAGTCTTTGCGTATTGTTTAATGATCGCTTTACAGCAACGCCTTGGCAGTTTTGCAACCGCGACGTATTATTAATTGGCAACAATCAGGAGGCAACTGTTGCAAGTAGCCAGAAACAGTTTTTGCGCCTAAACTGTTAAACGTTCAACGGCGCGAGTGAGTGAGTGAGCGAGAGAGAGAGAGTGAATGAGTTGAGGAACGCGCGATGATTAATGCAAATGCAGCCAGTTGGACTTCTGCTGCTGCTGCTGCTGTTGCTGTTGATCATCACTGCGATCAGATAATGCGCTTGGAATGTGTTTGATGCTTTGCCGCCACATAAGTTGCGCTTATGACATTTGCTGTCAGGATCAATGCGCACAATGCAGACAGCGCTCGTGCTCGTGCTCATGCTCACACTGACTGATCTTGGCTTTGTTGCTGCTGCTGTTTGAAAAGCTGACTTTATCCCGCTGTGCACTGACAATTGTAGCATTTAAAATTGTATAAAGAAGAAGCAGCAGCAGTGTTAATAATGCGACTGATGCATGGCCGTGCCACTTGTGCTTTGCGCGCAACATGATTGATTACCGCGGCACACTCATGTGTGTGTCTGTGTGTGTGTGTGTGATTGCACGAAATTAAATTAAGCCAGCGACAGCCGCAAATTAACTCAAAATTCTATTAAAGTGTGAAATTAACATTTTGCGCTAATCAGTTGCCAGTCGAAACATGATGATAGCCATAATGATGATGATGCTGCTGATGATGATGATGATGTGTGCTAGCGAACACACACGTTGCTCTCTGTGTGTGTTAGAGTTCATTACATTGGCACGAGATTGTCAGCATGTAGCCAGCATGAATGTCTTAGAACTGCTGCTGCTGCTGCTTCTTCTTCTTCAACTGCCGCTGCCAGAACAATTAGCCAAAACCACAAAATGCCAAATGTTGCGCAATGTTGATCAAATGCCAGCGATAAAACTATGAACAAAGCATCCTGTGAGAATTCAACTGAGCAACTGCGACAAAAACCATATTTTCTATGTGTGTGTGTGTGTGTGTGTGTGTGTGTGTGTTTTGTATATGCATGATAAGATCATAATTTGAAAACGCTCAGCGAGATCGCAAACCGTTGATTAACATAAGGGGCGATTTATTAACTCATGTAAGGGTTGTACTTCACACACACACACACACGCACACACATTGAGCTATACAAAGCGTCCGAGGGTGCGTTCGTTGGCAACATTATTAGCATTGCCATTTGCGAGTGTCATTTGTCAAATGGTACACTTAAGCAGCGGCGATATTGGCGATTGCCTTGCGGTAATTTACATTTTCATAAGCGCATTTTTAAGCGTTTATCGCTTTTTCAAAATCTTTATTACAAAATTACAATGCATGAAAGAAACAATAAAAAAATGAAAAAAAAAAAAAATACAGTGAAACGTTAAAAAGTAACAATAATCATAAATGTATAAGTTTTAATTGTTTACAAGTTGTTTCAAATTACGCACAGATTGCAATGACAGTCAAAGTTGCTGTGCACATGTTGCCGCAACATGTTGTTAGCAATATTTTGAAAAAGCAACAAAAAACTGTGCGCTTCTCTTTAACTATGATGCTTTGAATTGTGTCGTGTCTATATGTGTGTGTGTGTGTAGTCATATGACTGCAAGCCTTTCACTGCAGAGTGCGCGCACATACACACACACATGCATACGTGCTGTTGCTTTGCTCTTCGCACTCTAGCATGCATTGACTGTCACAGTTATGCGCAATCACTGCAGGTCTGTTTGCGTTCGCTGTTGTTGTTGTTGTTGCTTGGTTTTCTGTCTCATATCATTTGACATTGTTTCGCGCGATCTAATTTTTGCTTCTAATCGAATTTCTCACAATTAAATTCATTTAAGCGCTTCATTATTATTAAAGCAGTTATATTTTCTTCTTCTTTGCCTTAGCATTCTTAATTGTTGTTGTCGCTGAGTTTCACCGAAATGTTGCTGCTGTTGTTGTTGTTGGCACAATTCATTTTAGTTCATTTCGCGTTGTTTGCATTTTCAATTAGTTTTGTTTTTGCCGCACAAACTAATAATTAATTAAGTCTTTGTTGTTGTTGTTGTTATTAGAAACATGTTCATCACAAACGATTTGTGTTGCATGTCTCTGTTGTTGTTGTTGTTGTTGTTCTTGCACTTAATGAGCGCACTTTAGACAATTCTCGCTTGTTGTTGGTTTTTTTTGCATTTTTCTAATATTATTTATAATTTTATTGCACTTTTGTTTTAAAGTGTGTGAATGAGCACGTTTTAATTTGCCATCGTCGCTCATACATACAGCAAAGCCAAAGTGTGTCAGTAAGTACATGTTGCTCATAAATGCACACATACATGCAAACACATGTATATATGCATAAACTTTGACTTAATTCACATGTTTTGTGGCTTTTTTGATATTTTACAGTTTGAGCGCCACTGTGCAAAGACCATAAAACTGTAATGTATATTAAAGCAGAACTCTTAGCAATTATTTGTTATTACTAATATGCATGCTCTATTATTACAACAATAACAACAACAATTTGTAAAATTCTTAGTAAACTGAACTGTTTGACTTGACTTAATAATATAAGGTTTTATTTTATTAAATTTCCGCTACACTCGCAAAACAAATCATGATTGCACAAATCATTTGTCTGACTTTGAATGCTCTTCAAAAGCAACTTTTATGATTTGGGTTTTTTTTTTATATATTTTTTCGCGAAACGCCTTCATTGTACACACGCTAATAACAGATTTCTAAGCACAAAACAATAATTTACTTTTAATTTTAAAGCATTTTACATTCCTTATCGTAGTGAAATAATCAAACGATTTAACTGACTGACTGACTGACTGAGTGAGTGAGTGACTGAGTGAGGTTTGTGTCAGTGAATGAATAAAATGAATGATTATATGAAATAAAAACAATAAAAAACAAAAAAAAAAGCGTTGAACATGTCCGAGCAATTTAATTTTTGCTAAATTTTCTCATAAAAATATTAAATTACAGTTTTGCAATAAGAGAAAGAAAGAACAAAGAGAAAAAAACAACAACAACAAATTAAGAAAAATATGAAAAACGCAGCGGCAGCAACAACAACAACAACAGCAACAGCGGTCAATGTATATGATTATGGCGCATGCTCAAACGTTTGACGACGTTCGGCAAACGAAACGAAATGAAACGAAACGAATCAACAAATCGACGAAAATACAAAACATGAAACACGAACGTTGCGAATGACAAAAGTGCACGTTCCAAAAATAAATATGGCGGCGCAGCTTTGCTTAGCTTGCTTGGCATCGCCTAACGTTGTCTCTTTGTCTGCAACGAAGTTGAATTGTACGCGAACTCAGAGTCACTGCTGTTGTTGTTGTTGTTGCTGTTGTTGTTGTCGCAGTCGCAGACAAAGTTGGCCTCACTTAAAGGCCTTTTGTGCGATCGTCGTTCGTTGATTGCCGCCCGAACTTGTTGTTGGCATTTAATTTGCAACATTACAACCGATAATCATCGATACAACAGCAACAACAGCAAATTGTTGCATTTGCGACGATGATGGCTGAAACGTGATTTCAACGTTTTCGCCAAAAGAGTATCGACGACGTCGTTCGATACAAGTTGCATGTTGCAAGTTTGAGGGCAAAGGCAAAGGCGTACAACGAAGAAGAATTAAATAAAACTGCTGATATTTCTTTTAAGTAATTTTTCTCATTTTTCTCTTGTTTTCTTTTTGTAAATTGCAATTTGTGCAAATTATATACTAGAAAAATACAAAAACAAGACTAACAAAAAAGAAAAAGCAAAATCTGAAATGTGACCGACGACGACAAGTCAACTGAAGCGGCGAAGTTGTATGAACAAAACTGCAATGCAGCGTTGTTGCTCCATTTTGCGCTATGTGCCGGGCAGAGAGGTGATGCGTTGAGACGAAACGAAACGAGCCGAGCCGGGTCAGTCGCTATGCGAATGGGGGGAATTGATCATGCGCATGGAATGAAACAACAATAATGACGAATGATCGATGGAACGACCAAGCGACCGAACAGAAGAACAACGGCAAAAGCACTAACAACGAAAAACAACAACAATAAGAATATATATGTATGTATAATGACATATGACGAGTTGGCAAGGAAAATGTCTGCAAAACGTGGCCAAACCGCCCTGAGGGCAAAGTTGCCAATATGGCGTATATATGTATGTATGTACATATATACGTACAAATCGCCGTCCGTTTCTCTGTCTATTTAAATGTCTGTGTCTGTCGGTACGCCGCGTGGTCATGTAATCTAACAAACCATCGATTCAGTCAACTATCAACAAAGCAAGCGAGCGAGTGAAGTAGCAATCGATCGTGCAAGCCAACGTTCGTTCGTTCGATTCGATTGATCGTTCAACGCAATTGCAGACACAAAACGAATCTTTTTGCAATAATGCCATGCCGTCCATGCTCATAATGCGATTGGTGCATTTAGGTTTGAGGCTATTTTTGCCATATGGCCAGGCCAAGACATGCTGGCAAATGGCAAACGCTGCGATAGGCGGTCGCAAATACTCAAGCAAATTATAGTCAAATCAAATATTATCTCGATCTGTTCTAAATGCAACTGTTCGTGCGCCTTTGCTACATGAAACTACATGTGCATGTGCATTGCGAATGACGTTGTTGTTAATTCCTGAAAATTGCTTGCGACCAAATGCGAACACAAGAAATCAACACAAATTACGCCATTTTGCTGTGGGCGCTTCGATAAAATAGAAATAAACGACAAAATAAACAAAAAAAAATTACAAAATTATATATAATAAAAAAGAAAAATGATTTGACTTCAAAGTACAGAAAAGAGTACATTGCCTTGGCAAAAGATTGAGCATGTAGCGTGGGTTGCCATAAGTCTAAAAAGTGTGCTGAGGGGAGATGAGTTGGAAGAAAATAGCAAGTAATAATAATAGAGGAAGGAGAAATACATTTGAACGGATATTACCGCCATTAAATTAACAATTTCCGCGCATTTAAAAGAGAATACAAAGCATTCAAAATGCTCAATAAAAGCAAAACTGAGCATGTGAAGAATTTTATATAAAAGACATTGTCCTCAAAGCGTTGTCGTTGTCGTCGTCGTCCTCGTGACTAATCAAACATGAAGTCTTGTTTGTGTTGAGCTGCCAAAAAAATTCAACTGAAAAATACTCGTTTGAGTTTTCTTATTCTAGCATAGTTTTTTTGCCTAAATGTGATATTTATGTAAAGTAGAGGGGGTCACACTGTCATTAACAGATGTTCAAAGCTAACAGCGTAGGTAACAGGTGTAAATAAAGGAACCAAACAGCTGAAGTAAAAGAAGCAGAGTGAGTGAAGCAGCCGATCGTCACAGTCGTTCGAAGAAGAAGAAGCTGAAAGCTCAATATTCACGCAAATAAATTGAACACAAAAATCTTTGCTATAATTAGATAATTCACCGAGCAAAACCGGCGTCGGTCGCACGCTCAGCCATAATCACAAATTGGGCATAAATAAAATGTAATATGAAAATCAAAATGTATATTTAACCCGATTTTTATGACACAAAAATATGTGTGCGCAAATAGCAATGAAAGGGCACACAAAAGGACACACACATGACATGACATGACACTAAATTCCAAGGAAAGAGACAAAAATATATATATTTTATAAAAATATATATGTAACATATATAAAGCAAGAAGAAGAAGAACGCGCAATAAACAAAGAAAAGTTGAAAAACTTTGAGCAAAATATCAATTTCCCTTTTGGCACACACACACATACTTACGTCGAATTACCGACAAACAAGAAAATGTAAGCAAAGCGTGGGCAGCAGCAAAAAAAAGGGCGGCAGGCGGAACGAAAGGGATAACGAAGATGTTGACTATGATGATGATGGCTCAGTCAATGACAACGTCGACGAAGTCAACGACAAGGCGAACAAGTGGGGGGAGTAAAAGCAGGACGACGACGACGACGACGAAGCGCATAAAAGAGAATAAATTGTTTGCATTGAGAAAGAAGTAAATTGTATGTGAAAGACGGTAAAAGCGAGACATTATACTGCCAGGATTAGATAAATATACACACACACACACACACACACACACATATACACACACAGAGCAAGGCATAAAGCAACGGAAATGTGCGCTAAAACGAGATGGCGCTTGTCGCTTTACGCTTGTCCGTCCCTCTGTCCGTCTGACTATCATGCCATTTATTTGTGCGTCTTTTATTTGGTTTTCTTTTTGCTTTTTGCGTCAGTTGGCAACATTGTTCATGTACGTGCGTTCGTGCCAGTGTGTGCCAACAGCAGAAAACGTATACGCCGCCATTGATGATGCCGTCAGCATACACAAAGAGGCAAAGAAGTTGCCATGGCAAAACTTAGCTAAGCATTCAATGAAGAAACGCTCTGCCCACATGTGCTTACATGCCAACAAACTCAAATGTGTGTATGTGAGCATGTGTGTGTGTGTTGTTGTGCTAAGGACATAAGCGTTATTTTTCTGCGCTAGAAAATCGGCATAATAAACGTAAATGTTGGCAAAAGCCAGAAAACGTCGTCGGCAGCAAATCGTAATAATAATAAATGGCGTTCTATGTGACTAAGTGTGTGTGTGTGTGTGTGTACATGTGTTTGTCGTAAAATAGTAAACAAATATGCATACATTTACATATACATGTATGTGTGTATTGCATATATGTAAAACACATAGAGAAATTTCGGCGCTTAACACAATTTATATGTTAATATGTTTGTGCTTTATTGAGCTGTTAGCTTCTTCTTCTTGCCCAAGCACTAACATTTTGTTGTTGTTGTTGTTGTTATTTTTGGCATGTTTGCCAATTGCTTTTGCAGAACAAAGTTACATTTTATGTTTTATGTTTGCAAGAAATCAAATTAAAAACTCAAATGAAATTTACAAAATTTCATTGTGAGACCTTTTGTGCAAATCTTCGCAACTTTATAGACATGCATGTGTGTGTATGTGTGTGTGTGTGTGTGTGTGCGCTACTAAACCGCAATTTGATTGCGTCAATGCAATTAAAATGCTGCGTTGCGCATAAAACTGTAAATTTGTCTTGCACTCTCAAACTTGACTTGATGAGAATTTCATTTCGCCAACTGTCATGCATACAAATTAATAATTGCTGGCTGCAAGAGAGAGACAGAGTCAGTGAGTGAGAGTGAGTGGGAGTGCGGGTTATAAGCAAAAAGGCGCTATGATATTTAATTGCGTCTTTTTGTTTGGCGCCTCAAACAAAATTACGCATACGACATGTTGCGGCACGCGTCTGATTTACAACATGACGACGCCACACAACAACAACAACAACAGCAGCAACAACAACAGCAGCAGCCGCCGCTAATCAAATCAAAGCAGAAATGATATATGACAGACAGCAAAGAAATAAAGCCAACAGCAAATAATAAAAACACAAGCAACAACAACAACATTTACAACAACAACAACTTCCGTTAATTAAGCGCAAATCTTTAAAACGAAACGGAAGTTACGCATACGCCGAGTGTTCCGAGCGTAACGAGCTCGTCCAGGGCGGGGGGGTTGAGGGGCATGCAGAAATAGCACAATTTTATATACATTATATATTATATGCCGTTATAAGAAAATGTCAAATAATTCACACACACACACACACACACACATGCACAAGCGAAAAATAAACGTGTCTTAGGGTAGCATGAGATGTCTGTGTGTGTGTGTGTGATAGAGATAGCATGTGCACAAACACGTGGCAGGAAGTCAATTGGTGCGGTTTGCTCACACACACGCACACACACATGCGTAAATAAGTCACAGGCAAATGAGGAAACTGACGCCAAGCAAACAATTCCATAAACATACAAAAATACTTCTACTTAATATTTTAAGTACAAACATAAAACCGTCCTTTTCAACACCAACAACAACAGCAACAACAACAACAAGAAGAGCGACATTTAAGTGACAGCCTACTACAAAGGCAACAACATTTGCATGCACACACACACACACATGTGTCCATGACTAATTTGCATTATTATCCTTTTTATGGCATTTACGCGAATACTTCGCACTTTTCTATATACTCCTCACCACACCTAAGCACACCTCTATCTCAAGCCATCTCCCTCTCGCACACTTTCGCTTTCCGCCTTACAATGGCTTGCCAAAAGGACATAATCTAAGCCAAAATCGCTTTATTGTTCGCACTTAACTTGCGTAAAATAAAAATCATGTTTCGCTCTATTATTAACATTTCTTTGGCTTGTGTTCTTCTTGTTCTTCTACTGCTGTTGCCCCTTGTGCTGCCCCCCATGTCATGCCCCACTGTTATTTGCTTGCTTGTTTGCCTTATCCTTGTTGGTCGGCTTAGTTGACTTCTTATCCGATTTTTTCACACTCAACTTTTGTTGTTTTTGTTGTTTTGCTTTACTCAACCCCACACACTGCCCCCCACACTTTGGGTGTGTGCTTATGTTTGTTTGTTTGTTGTTGTTATTGTTGTTGTTGTGTGCTTTGGCATTCATGCATGTGCATGAAATAAGCTCCATTTACTTTGAATGTCATAATTTTTATTTGAAAGCATCACGCACGATGTGTCACGTGTGACGTGTGATTTGGTATGTGTTGTCGCACACACACATAGAAGACGACGAGGGATGAAGCAGCAAATCTCTGCTACACTTGCCATGATTGCCATGTGTAATTTACATAAGATTTTTATTTATTTATTTATTTTTTTTGTCGTTGGCGCTCCTTTGATGCTTCTATTGTTGTTGTTAAAGTTGTTGTTGTTGTTTGCGCTTTCTTTGCTCACTTTTATTTCGCATAAATTTCACTTTTGCGTAAACAATTTCGTTTCTTTATTTCTTTACATACATTTTTATTGTTTAGTTTTTATGGTTCAATTACATCATGAACTGCCTGTGTGTGTATGCGTGTGTGTGTGTGTGTTTCACATATGTATGTGCATAATGCTATTTTTACCGATTGGCTAAATAAAAAGTTATTCAAGCTTTGCTCGAACGCAAAAACTGTAAAAAGTATCTAAACTATGATTAAGTGAGTTGAGCTTAGATGAAGAGCGACGCTCTGAAAGAGCCAAAAACCATTGTATGAAGAACTCCAAAATATTGAGAAAGTTGTCGCATTTAAAGCTTATTTATTATTATTTGCGGTTTTTAATAGATTATATATTATTTTTAATGGTCTTTTGAGAAATGTGCTCTTTTCAGCGCCAACAAATAAAATGTGGTCTTGAAATTTATATGTGCTTAAATCAAAAATTTCGATTTTTGGTTAATATTAGCATATGGCTATGAGATCCAAAGAGATTGTGTACTATTTATCCCAAAAGGAACACGGGCATGGCCAAATTTCGAGAGCCAAATGAATGAAAGTTGGCCACGATCTCATATATGTTTTCAATATATAGAAAAATTATAATTTATTATGCCATTTTATTGTTTATTTCGGCAATTGTAAATGAAGAGTAAAATTCTGCAACATATAAAACATATTTACATTTTAATTACACATTTAAATAATATATTATTTATACAATATGATTTTATGCTTAAAAAAGCGAGATTTTATTGTGCCGCCCAACAAAGGAGAGGATTTAATGAACACATTTCGAAGCATGTGAAACATTAAGCCTTGAAACACTTGAATATTACGCCAAATAAATAACAATTCACACTTGTCGCAATAATTCTGACATACACGCCACAAATACGTTAAAAATAACTCTTTTTTGTTTTTGTTTTTGTTTTATTTGTGCTTAACAGTGTGAAAGGGAAAGCGAGCGTTCGAATGTATGCCTGCGTGAGTGAGCAAATAAGTGAAAAGGGTCATTCGGCTATGGCAAAGGTAACAGTAACAAGCAACGAGTGAAGCCGAAACCGAAGCCGACGCCGCGACCAAAGCAAAGCAAAGCAACGCAACGCAATGTGGAATGAAATGAAATGAGTATGTAAGTAAGTAAGTAAGCAAGCATTTGAGCAAATCATTAATCAAATAAAAAGGTACATTTGACATTTCACGTATTGAAAGCGTTCAAGCGTCAGAATTTTGACGTAATTAAGTTGCGTCGACAGCGGCAATGGCAAATGACGACGACGTCAATAGCAATGGCAAGAATGCTGACATCGCAAACACAAACGAATCCTTAAAGGATCACAATTAGAAATTAATTTCAGCACATTTTGTATGGTGAGTGTGCCTGTGCCTATGCCTGTGCGTGTGTGAGAGTCAAAAGCTGAAAGGGAGTAAGCAAAATGAAGTGAAGTGGCGTTGAGTCGCGCGCGCAGAGGGGTTAAATGACTTTAATCACTTCCCATGGAAACCGATTTACTGGCTGGCAATGCCAACTGGCAGTAGTAATGTCATAGCGAAGGCGGCCCAATTTGACGCACTGCCGTTGTGAGTTTAGTTGAATACAAGCTCAAGCTCAAGTGTTCTTTTTCGGTTGCGGTGCTGTTGGTCACGTGTATGGCGACGCGATGATTTATGCGATGCGTTGCGATTGCAACAATAACAAACAACGCGCGCTGCGCTGCGGTGGGGGGTAATAGTGTCAATGGTGGTGACGGTGGCAGTGGCATTACAAACGGAAACAAAATACCGTTCGAAAGCACTTAAGAACCTTTTCATTAGCGAAACTTTCGACCAAGCCGCATAGACGACAACGTCATACATATAATTCAAACTTTTCTTACTATTTTATTTTTTGTTGTTTTTATATTGTTTATGATTTGACATGTTCACAGGCAAATTAGTAAGGAGTATTTTGGTGTGCGGCATGTCATTGGCGGGTGCGTGCAAAGGTCATACATACATACATATATTTTTGTTGCTATTACCTCTCGCTCATGCTCAGCACATTGTGACGCCTTCAAGCGTCATTCAAGCGCTTGAATGTTCGTTCGACTTTCGTGTTGACATTACAAATTCTTCTTGTACCTTTTTGGCATTTAATGTTAATAGCATTACTGCTACTGCTTCTTCTTCTACCTCTACCTCTGTTACTTGCGCTAGTCGTGCACTGTACAACACTGATTGGCCTAAAATGTGTTTGCTTTTTGTGGTTTGTTTTGTTTTTTTTTGCTTGTTTTGCTTGACACACACACACACACACACACACACACACACACACACACACGCATACATAGAAAGCATTGTTATTTATTAAAGTGAAATTATTGTTAATGAGCACCGATAAAGGCACAAAAGGAGCATTAAAACGCGCCGACGCCTTTTTCGCGGCTCTTTCAAACGCTAATTGCGTGAATTTTAATGCTTGACATTCGTCGTTGCGTTGCCGCTTTCCCCGTGCCGACCGACGTCGCTCCTGCTCGGTAAAAGGCAAAGCCATGTCTACGCTTTATTATCGCAGCGTCTAAACGAAGGCATTTGATTTTTGTGCCGATAATGCCATAAAAATGATTTAGAATAAGTTTCTTGTAAACGTTGCGCGACACGAAAGCGTATTTAGTTACTTTGCCTTGTTATACCCTGTACATACTGTACCAGGGTATATTGTGTTTGTTTGGCCGAAATGTATGTAACGCAGAGAAGGAGGGGAGGGGGACCCTATAAAGTATATATATTCTTGATCAGGACGACAAGACAAATTGATTAAGCCATGTCCGTCCGTCTGTCCGTCCGTCCGTCTGTCCGTCCGTCCGTCCGTCCGTCCGTCCTCACCAATGGTTCTCGGAAACTACAAAAGATAGAGACTTGAAATTTGGAGGATAGACTCGTGATGCTCGGCAGCAGATCAAGTTTGAACGGTTTTGAGCCACGCCCACTCCTTCCCGCCCAACCAGCTACGCCCACTTTTTGGAAAGGCTATAACTTGAACACCAGAAACGCTAGAACTATGAAAGTTGGTATGTCGACTAAGTATGTAAAGACCTATAAAACTGCATACCCCAATTTTCCCCCCAACCCTTCATTTCCCCTCAAAAAGTGTTTTTTTGTAAATTACTGTATCTTCAAAACCATAAAAGATACGGACCTGAAATTTTGTATGTAGACTCAGTAAATACATGTCCTTAAAACTGCATACCAGAAAATACCCATTTGTATTTTTGACTACCCCTCAAAGACCACCAAACTTACATTTTTTATAAATTTCACTTTTTTTTTACAAAAATTTGTATATCTCCACAACTATAACAGATACGAAATTGAAACTTTGTATGCGGACTTCATAGATGTATGTCTTTAAAACTGCATACCCCAATTTTTCTCCCAACCTTTCATTACCCCTCAAAAAGTGTTTTTTTGTAAATTACTGTATCTTCAAAACTATAAAAGATACGGACCTGAAATTTTGTATGTAGACTCAGTAAATACATGTCCTTAAAACTGCATACCAAAAAATACCCATTTGTATTTTTGACTACCCCTCAAAGACCACCAAACTTAAATTTTTCGTAAATTTCACTTTTTTTTTACAAAAATTTGTATATCTCCACAACTATAACAGATACGAACCTAAAACTTTGTATGCAGATTAAAGAAATGTATGTCTTTAAAACTGCATACTAACTTTTTCCCCCTTACCCTTTTATTACCCCTCAAATAGTGTTTGCATGTCAAAGCCTACATCTCCGAAATTGTTGAAGGTACGGACCTGAAATTTTGTTCGTAGACAAAGTATATATAACTTCTTAAGACTGCATACCAGAAAATACCATTTTGTATTTGGACTACCCATTAGAGGTCGGCAAACTTAAATTTTGGGTAAATTCCAGTTTATTTTTATTAAAATATGTATATCTCCACAACTAAGAAATATACATGTCTGAAATTTTGTATGCAGATTCAGTTAATATACGTCCTTTAAACTGCATACCGAAAAACACCTCTTTATTTCATGGCTTCCCCCTCAGAGATCTACAAACTCGAATTTTTCGAAAATTCCTCACTTTTGACTGATTTTTTATATTTGAGGGTGAGGGTATGTGCAGGGTATTATATGGTTGAGTATACTCAACTATACCGCCCTTACTAGTTTTTTTGTTCTTTATATATTTTTGGTTTATTGTTGGCTCCTTCATTAGCTTGTTTTTTGTCTTGACAAATGCGTAAAAGCCAAAATTACATTAGCCATTAAAATGGCACACAGAGACGTCGAAAACATTGAAATATTTATGAAGTAGTTTTGTTTATTGAGATACGCGTTTTATCGCTCCATCTTCTTCTTTGCTTTTTATGAAATTTGTACTTTATTAGTTGTTGTTCTTGATTTTATTTCATGTTTTAAGCTGATAAGCTTGACTCTTATATATATATATTATATGACAATGCAGCCTTAATATTTCTTACAACTTCTATCTCTCTTTTTTTGTCCACATGTCTCTATTTATGCTACCTTTTGTTCAGCAGCACCGAAGAAGTCCATCCCACAGTTAATGAAGCTCAAATATGTTTTATAGTGTAAATGATCCAGAGCGCAGAGAATTTCTAAGTCTCAAAACTTTTCGCCTACGAAATGTTCATCTTTTGTTTATTATTATTTTTATAATACATTTAAAAGTCCAAAAAAAAAGGGTTTCTTCGTGTTTTTCGCTTTGCAATATTTCTGTTTACGCTTTGCCACATTTCCTTTTTAAAAATGTTACCTTTTTTCTGTGAAAAAAACTTGTAAAATCGCTTTCCCTTTCGTTTCGCACAATCAACTTCGGTAACTTCGCCACACGCATGCAAAGCCTCACATGTATGTGTGTGTGTGTGTGTGTGTGTGTAAGCTTAACCCTTTTATGAACTTGGTAGTTGCAACCAAAACGGCGAGCATTTCTTGGCTATTTGGTTGAATTTGCATAATTATGATTAATATGAAACGCAACGCAATGCCAACTTGGCAGGCATTCAACGTCGGCGTCGGCGACAACGACAACGACTTGCATGAGCTCAACTCGCATGAGCGGCAACAACAATAACAGCAACAAATAAGAAATGCATTTAGCACAAGTGGCACATTCGTAAAACGTCCATAAATGCATTCGGAAACAGTTCTCAAAAATTTATGCACAAAAACAAGTTACAAGCAAAAGACTTAAAAGCACAAAGACGCCGGGCAGAGAGGGCGACGAAAGGCATATAAGGCGTAGTAGTATGGCATGACAAGGACATGCAAATATGCCATTTGAGTTGGTGTGCGTGTAATTACTCACAATCAAATTCACGTAAAATAATTCACACAACCAAGACCGCCAACAATTGGCCAAAACATGCAACTTGCAACCATTTCCGGCATTTCGTTTAACTCGAAGGGCGTCTGCGTTGAGACAAGCTTGGGTTGCACGGGTTGCTCCTCGAAGCCTTCAAGTGACATACACACACACACACACACACAAATATGTATTGATTTACGGCAAGAAAAACGTTTTCAACAATTTCAAAGTCGAGTTAAACTCATATAACTCATATTTACACAAAATCCTCTTTAGATAAACGCCAGTTATGTGATCTTCATACTCTATCTGAAGTTGAAATCTGCTAATCCAAGCGTTCCTACATATAGATAACTTCCTCTCCCTCTTCTTGGTGTTCTGGCTACCTTAGCAAGCCTTATGGTGCCTTAAATGATATCAGATGACTATCAGAAAATGATTCCCGTTGCATTTAGTTAGGATAGTTTCTCAAGATTCGACGAATTCTTTCTGCTTTCCGAAGTGTTTTTTTTTCTGGAAAAACCTTACTATTCAAAAGCTTCTTGAAAAGTTTTTTCAAGAGTTTTTCTTTATGAATTTTAAAAAAGATTTCTCATACATTTTTAGATTTGTGTTTCCTTGTGTATGTGTGTGTGTTTGTGTGTGTGTGTGTATGAGTATTTGTAAATTTTATCGCATGTCACACTCAAAAATGTGTTTGGTTTGGCTTCCTTTTTTGAGTCTCTTTTCCGTTTTTACTATTATTTATTTTATTTTTTTTGCGGGCGTAAAATTACAAAAGCAACAACAACTACAGAACAAAACACAACTAAGGGGCATGAAAAAAAAAAAAACTGGTGCGAAACAAACCGACGTTTAGTGCAACTACTTTTCTTTCTATTCGCGGCCCGCAACACTCTTTGGCCGAAGAGAGTCTTTCGTGGCATTTAATTTGTCTGATTAGCATTTTTAGTCACTTAAAATGCGCGCACGCATAAAACGCATTAAATATTGCCATGAAAAATAACACAACAACAAAAACAAAGCCACAAAAATATATGAAAAATAAAAAAAAAAAAAACAAAGGCAAAGGCAAAAATAATATATTGTTTTGCAGGTAACACGAACAAATTACAAGTCAAGTGTAGAAAGTCAGGAACTCCAAACGGTACTTAAAGGTGGAAATGAGTGTGGAAATGGCAGCCAATGGCAAAGTCCAAGCCAGAACGAACCGACTCGAAAAAGTGGCAGTTGTTGGTGTTCTTGTAAACGGTTTAGCTTAATGGGAATTTATTTAATGGCACAAGTGATAACGCAACTCGATTCGGCTTGGCTTGACTTAGCTTGGCTTGGCTTGGCTCAGTGCGATTTTGATTAGGGGTTGTAAGCCGTAAGTAGCAAACAAGAACAGGTGAGTTCAAACTTATGCAAATATTTAGTAACTTGATTAGAACGACATGGCAATTTGGTACAAACGAACTGTGAGACATTTTACTAAAAACGTATCTTTATTAAGTTTTATTGTTGTTTTTGCAGCTATTCAAGCTCTTGCATAGAAATTAACTGATTTTGGTAATGCAAGACATGAAAATATTTGAACGCAATAAAGTTAATAAGATGTCAAATATATATGTTATACTTATAGAAATATAACATTGTGTGTAAAGTAGAGTACGCTAGGTGTGAAAGGGTCACACTGTGCTTAACAGATGTTAGAAACTAACAGAGAAGGTAGCAGAACTAAAAAAGGCACCTAACAGCTGAAGTAGAAGAAGCAGAGTGAGGAAGGCAGCCGATCGTGACAATCGTTGGAAAAAGAAGTTCTAAAAGCTGGAAGTTTATGCCGAAACAAAGATAACTATTTTATTATACAACATAACCTATCAAACATATCCTATAAACATATTTCTTCATATAGAATAATCCAAAACAAATACTTTGGACGAACACTGTGGAGAATTGCTTTGGCAGATAAATTACCGGCAGCTGATACTATGGCTAGCTACTTAAACGACAATTTTGGCCATATTAACAAATCAGACATATTGGATTTCAGTTGCTTTTAAATATTTTGCCTTATATAACCTTTTCTAACTGCTCAACTCCTTCACAAGTCACACATGATAATGTCATATTAAAACCTCTTAATTAATTACTCAACACGCCCAACAACAAACAGTTATATTAACTTCAATTGTTGTTATTGTTGTTGCTGTTGTTGGTCTGCGTTGGATTTAAAAGAGTGTCGCGTTTTTGTGACAAATCATTGCGCAATCATCATTCAACATGATTTACACAATCACTCGCATACATCATGCTTGGATGATGGCTCAAACGTTGATGTTGTTGCTGACGTTGACGTTGACATCGAGGATGACGGCTACGACGACGACGCGCTGTCATGATTGACGACCTCAACACGTAGGATAACAGGATCAAGGAACACAAATGCAACTTCATAAATCGCTCACACACACACACACCAACACACAACACAGATAGGAATATGCTCTCATTGCTCTACCGCATGCTCATATCTCTACATCAATGTCTCGTCCTGCGTCCTTTTTTTTTGTTGTATTTCAAGCGGTTTTGTTGTTGTTGTTGTTGTTGTTATTTTTGAGTTGATTTATTTTATTGTCAGTTCGCTGTCAAACATTCGCTGTCGTCGCTGACACTAATGAATCGCCAATGACATAGCAAATTTTCAACATAATGCCTTGAATATGCCTTCGCACGCCTGCTCTGCCCGCCTGGCACGCCTTGCCATGACGCCTTTCAGCTTAACAGTTGTTCATTTGGGCCTATCTGACACGTCATTCAATAACAGTTTTAATTGCACGCGAAAATAGTTCACAACGGAAATATGAAATTTAATTAAACATGATCCTACATATATAAACTTATAATTGTGCAATTTTATTTACCAACTCATGGCGTCTTCTTCTTCTTCGCCAACTGCTTCATGAAGACAACGTCAATCGGCACGGCCCCGGAAGACTTTTCCGTTTGTATTTCCTGTTAGTCAACGTCACAGTGCAAATGAAAGCAAAGCGGGGGGGCAGGCGGTATGGCGGCGTTGAGTGACGGCAATCAAATAAAATTTGTATTGTTTCAAATGTTTGATCACGATTTACTTTAATATATTTCAAAGGGAGAGAAACGAAAAAATACAATCCATTAAATTACTTACTTAACGCGAGCAACAACAACAACAGTTAACAATTAAATTATTATAAAAATAGCACATGAGCAACAACAACAAAGCATAACATTTTCCACTTTTTCCAGTTCGGTTTTATTTTTTATTTTATTTAATATTTTGTTTTTTCTTTTTTTTTTTTCTCTACAATCGTTTTTCACATAGACTCATTTTTCTGTGTCTTATTAAAAAGCGCATTGTGCGGGCGGTGGGGCGACAGGTTGATGAGGTTGGGAAGCGTGTATTAAATCAAAGACCGCAAAACCAATTCACACAATTTACGATTTATAAAGAAAACAACAGACCGCCAAACCCCACTTTGCCTTAAAGCAAGTGAAAAAAATAAAAGTTATATATAATAAAATAGTTAAAAAAAAACAGAGAAAAATAAAACTTAACAAAAATGAATAAACAACAAAGAAGCGCAAAAACAATAGCGGAAAAATATTGTTAAAGTTAACTAGTTTAGTGTTGTTGTTGCACTTGTAAGCGGCCGCGAATTCATTCGCCTTTTTTGTGATACTTTTGTTGTTAATTAAACAAAAGCGTAAAAGAGTTATGGCAGAAAAAATAAAACAAGACGGAAGATGTTTGTATGTTGAGGAACACTTTGTCATTTTGCAATAAGAATTTATTATAACAAGAGAGAGAGTTGGAGCTGAGCTGAGGTGAGGTAAGATAAGAGCACATGATACAAGTGGGATTTGTTGCATGAAAGTATAAGAAAGCAAAGTGAATGGTCATCTGGTTAGCTTGCACATTAAACTAAGGAGGCAAAGAATGATTTATGCTACGCTTTGGTAATAAAAAAATGTAAGTTAAAAAATGTGTCATTCAAAATGTAAACCAAAAATTTGTTAATTAGTGCTCTAAAGACAAGTTACACATTCAAATATAATAATAAATTTTAATTATTAATAATTCATGACTATTTGTGCCAGTGATTGCTTACCTGTCTAGTAATAGATCGTCTTGTCCTAGTAATGCATCACGTTGACAAACTCACATAATTATTGACTATTTCTCAATTTGTGTAGATATTTAATGATTATACAACAAAAAATAAGCTGCGATGATATTTATTAAAAAGCTGTATGAAGAACAATTATTGAAATATCTCTTCTTCTACTAACTTAAATCATTCACTGCCGAGTGTGAAACAAATTATAATCAAATGACACCAAGGCGCAATGTGACACATATGCGTCAAATAGACACCATTTGTGTTGGTTATTGTTTGATCACATTCGATTCACAACTGGCACATAATTCATTGCTGGAACGTTTACCTTATAAAATGAGCTCGTAGAACCTTTAAACCAAAGCAAATGCATGAGTTTTATTAAAACAGTCTTGCTCTTTCACTCTAACGCCAATGTATGTCTAACTGACACTCTTTCTCTAGGCAACTAACATTTTGATACAACAACGAGCCGACAAGACAACACAATGAGCTCAATTAAAACATTTTGTTGCGATCTTTTCCGCTGTCATGCGCAAAACAATAAATAATTAAAAATTATAGCAAAGCGCACAAAAAGAAAAAAAAAAAAACAATAATAATCTAAATAAAATATGTAATATAAAAAGGCAACTAAAATATTTACATTGTTTGCTGTTGTTTGCAGATTGTTGACGAAGGCATTGTAGGCATTCGCATAAGTAAATCATTATGTTGGCCACGTCAGACCAAGTCAAGCTTATACTCATTCAATCATTTACTTACTTACTCATTCATTCATTCATACACGCTCTCACCCACTCACTCATTACTACATGCCTACTTATATACATAGTTGTGTGCAGTGTGTGGGCGAGGGTGTGCTGGGGTGTGGAGAAGGTTGAGCTGCGTTGAGACGACGTCTGTTGTTGGCTTTCATTTCATACATTTTTATTGTTGGCGATAAGCCGCGGAAATCCCAGCGAAAATGTTTTTTAATTAATTCGTTAACATGTTGCATGCAAGCGAATGCATAAATGTGATTTTTATTGGTTGTTGTTGTTGTTGTTGCTGTTGGCACAATTGCAACTTAATAGTTTTTGTTGTGTGTTGTTTTTTTGTGGCTTGAATTTGTTGCAAAAGCAAATGTTGAAAAGAAGAAAGGCAAACGAAAAAAAATCAGAGTCATAAATGCATTTCCTGTAAACGTTGCAAGATCATAAAATGCAAGCAAAAGTCAACATAATAATAAAAAAAAAAAGAAAACAGCCAAAAGTGCAACAACAACAACAACACGAGCAAAAATAAAAGCAAACCGGATGCGTTTTCAAAGAGCGCAACGGCAAAACGCAGTTTAAAGGCAACTGATAAAAGAACAAAGCACAAAGCAAAGCAACAAACAACTGAAAAATGCAAATAAAATATATTTAAGCAAATTATTATTATAAAATCATGTGTGCATTAAACAGGACTAATGGGAAAGTGCACAAAAATGTGATTTTTGTTGTAAGAAATGAGGACAAATTCGGCGATTTGGCAAGTGCCAAAAAAAGAGAGCAACAAATATGCGTTAAATTAACAAAAGTATTGAACAACTTTAACAGAAGCACAAACAAAGGCCAAAGATTCATTGTGCGAGTGTTATGAAAGCGTGAAAGAACATGCCATGTTGACTTGCCAAAAAGACGCACAAAAGTAGGCAACACAAATCAACACACTTGCTTACACACATACATATGCATATTTATGTCTTATGCCTTTTAAAAAAAAAACCCACTACAACAACAATAGGAACAGCAGTATGCAAAACGAGTATTCATCAAATTTGCACTCACTCGAAGCGTCCGTGAGCGACGCGTTTAGCCTTCACTTTCATAGCGTTTTTCCAACTTTTCCTGATTATATATTTTCTACCTTTTCACTCACACACGCTCTCCTACTGCCGCAGTGCATTTTCACGTTTGTGTTGGTTTTTTTGAAACGTTTTAAATGCTCACAAATTAAATGCACAATCAGTGAGCAAAAAAGAAGGCAAGGCTTTGCATGTTGCAAGACCAACGAACAAGCAAATGTTGACCGCGCTTAACGCACCGTGGTTGGCTTACGTGACTTTTTGTCTTTGACACCAAAACTGTAAAAACGAAATGAAAAAAAAACACAACGGCAAACTGCAAACAACAACACTTCGTGCCTCTCACTCACCTTCGCGTCTTCTCACCTGCTCGGCTTCTTGCAAACGCTTAAAACGTTTATGCAGTCGTTTGTTGTTGTTGCTGCTGTTGTTGTTGTTGCCGTTCGTGTTGGTGTTGGCGCTCTAAAAGGCTATTTTGTTAAAGTGTCCTTTGTCCTTTTGTGCCTCTCATACGATTTGTTGCAATTGCAATGTTGCTTTGCAATTGTATGATGTGTTCTTCGAGTTGGAGTGAAGTGAAGGGGAGTGAAGTGAAGTGAAGTGCGCGCTTAATTGATTGCCTGTCGCCTTTATTAGGCGCATTGTGGTTGTTGCCTCCGTTTTTTGGCTTTGGTGAGGCTTTTTTGTGCTGTTAATTTGATTGCGCAATTTGAGCAGCAAGCGAATTGTGTTGCATAGTTTTTGGCGTGCGAACTTGCATGCAAACAATGTGAACATGACATGCATTTATGTCACGTCACGCGAAATGTTGCACACTCACACACACACACACACACACAAATACAGGCGCCTGCATTCAGCATGTCCTGCTTGGGCTTTCGTCTGTGTTTTTGTGTGTTTGCGCATATATTTTAATTGAGCGACATTCCACATTTTATATGACTTTTAAAATTCTACGACATTCAAGCACATGCACACACATCCATACATATATGTACATGCATGTGTATGTGCGCATGCATTTAATGCCATTACAGGCCTTACATTTGCCTCACTCCCTTTACCATACAAACACACACACACACATACATAGAGACGCTTGTTTGCTCACGCAAGCACTTAAATAGCCATGAAGGACATTACTTTTATTGCGCCTTTTAACTTTTTTTCTTATTCTAATTTTTATTTGGTTTTTCTTTTTTTGTTGCCTTCTTTTGACCATTTGCCGCATTATTGTTTTGAAATACTTTACTATAATCTTTCTTCATTTGCCATATTACCATATATCATCATCATCTTCAAATCCATTAAGCATTATTCTTCCTTTCGAATTCAATTTCACTTCTACTCGTTTTTTTTTTTGATATTTCAATGCAGTGAAAGCGTCCATAATGAGCAACACTCAACTGGTCAGCTGGTCTGTTGATCTGCTGTAAAGGCTAGACTTGCCAACTTGCTGCCTCAATAGAATTATAGAAGCTTTCATTGAAACGTTGCACACATTTGTTCTTCTTGCTCTTCTAATTTTGATATTTGCCGCCTTCTTTCAATTTAACGTCATGTAAGTTGTTCATATTCGGCACTTCTAACCTTAAACGATATCTCTATCAGTCTAACAGCATCTGTAAGTCCGAGCATAAAAAAAACAGCTGCCATTTAAAACGATTCTGCAAGTAAGCGAACACTTTTATTACATAAACGTTTCCTGTTATTTGCCGCGCCAACATTTGTTTTTTGTTGTTTTATACAAAAGCGCTAATTTGCTTAATTAACGCATGAATTACGCAGTT
Organism: Phortica magna; assembly: GCA_037044515.1. Classification (NCBI taxonomy): domain Eukaryota; kingdom Metazoa; phylum Arthropoda; class Insecta; order Diptera; family Drosophilidae; genus Phortica; species Phortica magna. The sequence goes on from JBAMBP010001877.1 coordinate 122,367, forward strand.
AGTCACGTTTTTGTCTGCACGTCGGTTTGTCTGTTAATGCGCCAAAGGCGGTTTAAAAGCGCTTTCAAGTCTTGCATAGCGACAAACCATCATTAAAAGACATCGCAGGAGCCACAAAAGCATACAAAGTTGCATTTATGACGGGAATTGCTCACCTTACAACATCGATAAGCATGTCCAGGTGTGTGTGTGTGTGTGTATCTGTCATGCACACGTGTAAAGTGTCTGCTGGCGAATTGCAGCATGTACAATAAAAATGTTTCGCTGCCAAATGCTTTCGTTTCATAAAGTTTTCCTGTTCTGTTCATTTCAATTTAACTCACTTTTGTATCTTTGTATGCAAAGTAGTTTTTGTGACTTAATTTGTTGCTAAAGTCGTCTTTGTTGTTGTTGCTGTTGTTGTTGCTGCCACTCTGTCTGCTTGCATGACCCGACAAGCGCGTGAGAAACGTTTTAAATGCTTAAATGTTCGATTTATGAACGATGCCGATTAATTGCACATAAAAAATTATGATTGTGTTAACTAATAAATGAAGATGCCTTCATGTTGTTGTTGATGATCATCGGCAATCATTTGCCTGTCTGCCACATTGTTGCACAATGTATGGCAGACACATTGCCGTGCAAGTCCAAAGTCAAACCAAATTGAGTCATAAAAAGAAAAATGCTTAAATCGGTTGATTTTTAATTCGCGCCTCTGCTTTGTAGCGCGTGTTCCAATAGACCCGTAGTAAAAGTGTGCATGCAAGACTAACGTATGTGTGCGGTGCTTGCATGTAACATAGGCGTTTATTATATTTAATATTTTTATGTTTTGTTATTTAATTTAAAAAAAAAAATACAAACATAATTTTTTAATGCATGACAAATGCATATCTTGCGTTGCTATTGGTGCACCCTTTATTTTTAATTATTTATACATATTTTTTTTTTGCATAAATTGTTTATTATTATCAATCGGCATTCTGCGTTGCAACGTTCGAACGCTCATGTGTTGCAAGGCAACTTTTATGGCACATTGACCGGGAAAATCGCACAAGACTCGTTAAAAACTCGTAAAAAGAAGAAATGCGCCTGAAAGCGTTCAATTTAAAAGTGACTTTAACACTCACAAAAGATACTTTGTTCGAAATCTTTTGCATTTTTTGTATTTCTTTGAATTTTTTATAAATTAAAAAAAAATAAAAAAAAAATTGTGTTTCTTTGTGTGTGCGTGTGAGTGTGTGTGTAACTGTTTGCTAAAACAAAATCGCGCGCACGTAATTAAATTCGCAGATAAACGAAGTGCTTAGAATGGCGCAGCATCAGCGCACGAGTTAACTTGGCTGACAGCTTTGCAGGTTTGTCCGTTGTCCACTGTCCGCTGTCGGTTGGCAGGTGTCGAAAGGCGCAGGCGAAGGCAAAGCGCAAAGCAGCGTGACCATCATGCAACACTCTCAGCTCAGCACGGCTTGGACCTGCCTGCCTGCCTTAGACTTGCCTTGGGTTGCGTTGGCCTCACTTGGCGTTAATCGAAAAAGTCGCCGTCGTCGTTGTTGTTGTCGTTGCCTCGTTTGGTTAAAACATTTGCCTAATTTATATGCATTTAGTGTGGACAAAATGTTTTGACACATTTTTTTTCACTCGGTTTTTTTGTGCATGTCTGTTTTTGTAAATACGAAATCGAAACAGGTTCCTGCCAAAAAGATACACGCTAAAAGGATGCCTCCTAGCACGATATCAAGCGCCTAAGACAGACGCAACGGGTCAAACTTCTTAGATTAAAACAAATTTAACACACAAAAGTGGAAAAATGGAAAAAAAAAAACAACAACAACAACAACAAAACAAAGGCAGAGAAGTGAAAAAAAGTGTGAGTAAATTTGTATAGAAAACATTTTGTGCCTGTTGTGATAACGACACAATTTATGGCTTATTTGTGTGAACGCACCTTTGCACAATCAGACAGGCGGTCAGACGCACAGACGGACGGACGGCCCGTCGGTTGCTTGGTCAATTGGTCGTCTTTTGGTCGTTCGGTTAGTTACTTAGTTAGCTTATGTGGTCTAATCGTATGAGCAACACCAAAAAGGCCACAAAATGTTTTACGATTTTTCATTCATCCCAACATGTCTCTCATCTACAAACAACGACCAAAGGTGTTGATTGCCCCGAAAGGTGTTTGTCGCGAGATGAGCGCTCAAGCTAATAAAAACGCTTAGGCAGTGTTGTGAGCGCAGGTGTCACAGCTTTTAGTTTCTAATTTGTACCAAAATTTCGGTCTTTAAATACATATCAACAACAACAAACCATATAAGGTTTAAGTAGCAGAAATTGCATCTGATCATCACGATCGTCAACATTATACCCAAATGTTAAGTGTGTTATTAACATTAAAGGAACTTTAATTTTTATCAGCAGTATAAGAATTAATTCAATAAATTAAGCTTAAGCAATTTTAGAATCTTAATTGCCCACTTAAAATATCATACACCTATGTTAGCTTAGGCAGCACAGCACATAAAACAATTTAGTCCTCAGCATCAATTACTTGTTATATGTGCTATGCGCGCGCTATGTGACATAAGAGTAACTATTTTTTGAAAACAATCAAAAGTGTAATGACCACAGTGTTAACAGTGCAATTATGCTTTAGTTAACATTATGAACGCATGTTAGTATCAAACGGTCAGATTAACAGCTTTAAACATATGGTAAATGATTATTTAAATATAAAATTATTCTTAACTCTATAAATATATATATGTAAGTATGAAGGATTTAAGCCATGTGGCATTGTCAGACCTCACAGGCCTCGCATACGAAGTGCTATTGCCAATGTTGTTGTTATTTGTTTGTCAACGTTGCTTGAATGTTGATCTGTATCACGATAAATTTTCGTGCATTGACAAATCAATACGAGTAAGACAAACACAACAACAACAGCAACTAAAAACATTCAACGACAATGAAGAAGAAGTCAAAGACGTACTAAGCGAGACCCTTTTTTTATTTAGGTTCAAACTGTTGCACCCTCAACCCTTTTGCCGGTCTTCTTCTATCACTCTCGCTCGCTCTCTATCTTGCACACTCTTTCTCTTACGAACGAAAATTGTACATGTAAAAATAAATGTATGTATGTGTGTGTGTGTTTTTTTTTTTTGTCTTATTTAAAATAAAACACTGCAGTAGGTGTGCAGGGCAACACATTAAAAGTAAATTAACTTATCAGCGACAACGATCTGTTATTTTATTACGTTTGTCCACGCAGAAACACGAACATTATAAAATCAAAGATGCCGATGACAATGCCGACAACAACAACAGCGACTGCGACAACAGCGACTGCGACGGTATGTCGTATGCCGAATGTTAACTCTTGAATGTTGAATGCTGTATGCAAGTCAAGAAGTCAACGACGACGAAGGCGATGTGACATGGAGCGTTGGTCAGTGTTGGTCAGTGGCGCTGGGGGAAACGGCTACAGAACGAAGCTGAATTGAGTTGAACTGGATCGAAGCGAATTGAATGCAATGCCATGCGTTCCGTTGCGTTGCTTTGCGATTCGAAGGTGTTCGCACTCAAACCTCATGTTCGGAATGCCGCAGTTTGTTGTGTCGTTTGTACGTTTGCACTTTTTTTGTATTAGTTTTTTTTTTTTGGCTGCTCATCAATGGCGCGTGTTGAAAAGCGCAATGTTGAACGCTGTTCGGTCGTCTTGAAGTGTTGTTTTATTTGGTTTGGTTGTTTGAACATGTGTGTTCGAAATTCTTTGAACTAATTGCACGCAAAACAATGAAAGTGCAAAAATTCTGAAGCGCCGCAAACAATTATAAAAAGAAGCGCACACAGGGAAGTTGTTGCTGCTGTTGTTGTTGTTGTTGGCGGCGCATAATGCGAAACGGAAGTGAATCGATGAACATGCCCGAACACATATGTTCTTCTTGTTACAATTTTCGATAATTTTCATTTGCGTTAATTAAAGAAGAAGCGTAGGTTTTCAGTGCGTACAATTTGTCGAACACAATTTGATTGATTTCTTTACGGTATTTTCAGCACTCAACTGTAAGCTGGCATGGCAAAGAAAGGCACCGACGCGCCGCGCTGCGACGCTTGCTCAGGCGAAGCGTGTTATCCTGCGGTGAGGCCGGCATGCCATGTCATTAGCGCACCTTAATTTCGCTCATTAGACGAGCAGAAACGCAGAAACGCACAACAATTGCGGTCACAATTGTAAAGGCCGGTTGATGGACGGACGGACGGCGGCGTTGAAATTCGAGGGCGCAATTGAGGCGCAACGCATGTGCGCGCATCGATTCACTCAACAATTATCATGCTTAGAAAAAGACAATGTTTTTGTGTTTGACTTTGTTGAAATTTGCACAAGAACAAAGCCAAAGGCGAAGTGAAAAGGATAATGCAAACGAACTTTTGCGGTTACATGTCATTTGCCATTTGCGGTTTTAAAAGACGTAAACGCAAAGCGAAGTAAAAGATATCTTTTAAAAATGTATGATATGATATGAAATGAAATGTGTTTGAAACACGCAAATGTCAAATGATTCCAAATGAATGCTTATGGTAATTACAGAAGGCGCATGTCCTTCTTGTTGTGCGCTCTGCGGTCATGATCATTGCCAATGCGCAATGCTATTATTATAAATGCCATTCCAATGCGTGCGCGCTCTCTCTCTCTCTCTCGCACTCGCTTACGCTTAGTTTCGTCTTTTGCTTTGAATTCATGTCACAGACAAATGCGTCGCGCGTGCGCAGGAAACATGCCGCAGTGGCAGTGGCAGCAGCAGCAGGAGCCTCGCCAACTTCTATGCAATGCCACACACCACGCCCCCTTTTGCAGGCATGCTAATTATTATGTTTATGTCGCTCAGATATTTGCATCAAATGTGCATTAATTCACTTGTTTACATGTATTTCCAGTGTTGTAAAACTTCAACTTGTTTGTGCTTCTTTTTTGCTTAGCTTTTGCTTATTTATTTATTAATGTTATTTCTTTCTTTTGCCTTGCATTGCAACAACTTTAACATCATTTTCAGTTGGTTTTGGTTTGTTTCGGTTTTATCTGTTGTCCGTTTGCCTGTTTACAACATCCGCAACACACTCGCCTTATCAGACACTACAACCGGAGCCACACACCACTCAGCTCAGCTTGACTTGGCTTGGCTTCGCGCTGTGCCGCCTGTGGTCGACGTCGCAATTAAGGTGATTAACTGAATCGCGCCGCTGCAATGCGACTTTTGCACACAAACAACAACAACAACAAAGTAGCATATTCATTTATTTGCAAACCACATTTTTGTCTTTTCTTTTTCGTTTTTCATATATTTTGTTAGTTTATCAGAAATTTGTGCTTTTTTATTGGAATTTCATTTGTGAAAATGTGCCATGGCAAATATTATGGCAGGAAATGTTGCAAACGTAGCATTTTTGTGTAAATTTTTGGTTGCACTCAACAAGTCTGCAAATTAATGCATAGAAATATGGGATTTTTCAATTTGATTTGATTTGCGCGATAAGAATGGCGAGCTTCGCTGCAATTAAGGATGGCCGACAATGCTGACATGGTTTCTCCAACAAATATGTTAGCGTTCTTGAGTTTTCTTACACGTGTTCGAATTTTCAGCCGAATTTGCTTTTTATAATTAATAATTGTTAGAAGTTCTGATGATTATATCGTTTCTCAATTATGGTCTAAGAGCAACAATTGATTGCGATCCATGCGAAGACATTTCATACTCATGATCCTGTCGAAATGAAGAAATATCCTTGTTTATATTTGTTTGTTGGGCGTTCCAAAAGCTTAGGAAAATATTTTATTCAAATAAAATTAGCACATTTTTTTTTTTGTTGTTTTTCTTTAACAAAAAAATTTTTTTAAATTTACACTTTGTCAAATATTTTTTACTTATATTTTCTTTTAATTAAACAGTTTTTACAATTGCAAAAAAATCGCGCAAAATGTCAAAAATCGCAAAAAAAAAAAATACAAAAAATAAAATATTAAATAGAAATGAGCCTCTGTGTAGTGAGACAAAAGTTGCTATAAAACATGTTTGTTGGTTTCGCACTTGCTGAAGACGCAAGCAAATTCACCACATGGTGAGTTGCGGCACAAAATGAGACTGGCACAATGACTGACAGCAGCAGCATTAGCAGCACTCGCAGAGGCACACAACATGGCGCTGAGCGCATACGCATGAGCGAGACAACAAAGCGGCGAGACAACATGTAAGACAATTACCAACACATGTGCAATTGGAAGAAACAAACACAGCGCACGGAAGCCAATATGAAAAAGGCAAAAGGCCACCACCAACAACGTACACATAAGCAAAGCAATTACAAAGAAGAAATGACAGTGGCTGTTGCTGTTGTTGTTGTTGTTGCCGATGTTGTGTTGTTGTTGCTGCTGCGGCTGTGACGATTACTGATGGTGGTGGTGGTTGTCGCAAAAAAGCAGCGTGTGTGTGAGTGAGAGAGCGAACGTACGAACGAACGAATTGAGCATGTGAGAATGTGCGTGTGCGACTGTGTGAGTAACGGGCAAAGGCAAAGGCAATCGTCGCCAGAGCAGCTTCGATGCTTCAGAGTTTTGTCGCTCGTCGGGCGCTGCAGGTGCGGTTAGTCTCGTTTTGACAGTCGCAGTGAAAACGTTGCAAGCGCACGAAATAAACGGCGCATGAGATTTTTTTCCCGTACGGTTTTCTCGTTCAAGTTCATTAAACGGTTGCTATTCCATGCATATATAAATATTTTTTTTTTTTAACACTGAAAACTGTGAAATTTGTCGGCTGAATAATGGCCAAGCATGATTTGTAAGGCTTTTTTTTCTGCAACTTTTAACTTTGCTTGTCTAACATAAATAAGTGCAAGTGCAAATATAAAACCAAAGTAACTTTAACATTTTTTGAACAAAAAAAAGGAAAAACAAAAAACAAAAAGTGTGAAAAAATCATAATTCGTTAATAGAAGAGCGAAGTGAAGTGAAAGGTGTGAATCGTTTGGAAGCAATGAAAGACTCAATGAGCATTATAGCGCCCACGTTGCCCGCAGTTGAACATACGAACATGTCATCGAATCTGAAGCCAAATCGCTCGCGTTTCATGATCAATGACATACTCGCCGGCAGTGCAGCGGCGGCCGCAGCCGTTGAGGCGGCGAATGCGGCGAGCGTTGCAGCAGCGGCGGCTTTCTACAAGCAGCAACAACAACAACAACAGCAGCAGCAGCACCAACAACACCATCAGCAACAGCAACAACAGCACCACAACAACAACATCAACAATAATAATAACAACAACAACTCAAGCCACAACAACAACAATAACGGTGAACATTGCGTCTCACCGTTGGCGCCACAATTGCAACCCACAACAACAGCAACAACAACAGCTGCCGGCATGATTGCTGCGCCCACACACTTGAGCAGCAATCTGGCAACGTTGCCACCGCCGCCGCCGAGCATTGCCATGGCAGGCACAACGCATCACAGCGGCAGTACTGCGGCCGCCGCATCAGTAGCAGCAAGTCTCTTGCACACGCATCCTCAGCAACAGCAACAACAACAACATGCTGCACACGCACATGCACATGGCATTGGCCATGGCCATGGACATGGACACGCACACACGCATAATATCGCTGCCGCCGCCGCTGCTGCAGCGGCGGCCGCGGCAGCAGCAACGCATAAAATGCATTTTCCCGTCGGTGCGACCCAAATGGGCTCGAACAGCTTGAATGTGGCGCAATATGCCGCCGCCATGCAGCAACACTATGCCGCCAGCGCTGCGGCAGCGGCACGACATGCGGCCGAGCAGCGTGCTGCCGGCATCGGTGTTGGCGTCGGTGTTGGCGGCAGCGGCAGTGGCGTCGATTTGGATGACAGCAGCGATTACCATGAGGAGCACGAGGATTGTGATAGCGATGAGAACGGCAGCGGCGGACACATGGATGAGAACAGCGTTTGTAGTAATGGTGAGGTGAGATTCTATTACTTTGTGGGCGGTGTGGGTGAGGGTGTGGGGTAGGCTGGTGCGGCTGCTTCTTCTTAGGCACAACATCATCATCATCATCATCATCATTAGCTAACCAATGAAGACTTTAACGTACGACGGAAACTTTTTCTCAATCTAAAATCAAAATCAATTCATTCCTCATTCATTCATGCTGCTCTTTTACTAAACACACACACATGCACACACACACACATGCACATGCCTTGTGTCACTCAACGCGGCACAATATATGTAATTTAGCAAGTTCGTTGTTTAAGTCTTTCGTTTGCCGCAAACAAACCAACAACAACAACAACAAAAATGCACCAATGAACTTCTACGCTTGGCAACAAAGCGCGACACCAACAGCAATTTCCAAAGCAAACTGTAAAATGTTCTATAACAGTACAACAACAACAACAACAAAAAGCAGTGGCATAAAAAAGGCTTCTCTTTGAGCTTTGCGAGCGTCTAAATGAGCGTTGAATGTTCATTTAATAATTTTCAATTACATTTCATTTAATTTTTTGCTTCTCGCTCGCGCACACACGCTTTATCGCGCTGTCTCGTTCCTTCGCTGTGTTTGTGTGTTTGTTTATGAAAAATTGCATTTTCACGCTTTGTTTGTTTTACTCGTGAATGACAAAAACAACAACAACAACAACAAAGCGAACGGCAACGAAGAAGAAACAAACAAAGTACGAAATATTTGGTCAACAACAAAAGCAACAACAACAACAACAGCAAAATGCATGCAATGCCAATGACAGCAAATAATTGCACACCTTTCGCGCTTTTGTTGCTGTTGTTGTTGTTGTACAAAAACATACAAAAAAGAATAAAACAGAAAATGCAAACTCACAAAATGTATGAAATGAAATAAGTATAATTTTCGCACACAATTATTTTTGTAAATTTCATTGCATTCAAATTGCCGACGGGCGTCTTAAGTGGCACACACACACACACTTACACTTCTGCTTTGCACTACAAAACTGTGCGTTTGCCGCTTATTTTGAATTTAGTTTATTTTTCTTTATTTTTATAATTTTATAACTTTTGTTTTGTTCTTTTTGGCATTAACATTTTGTATGCCATTTTGTACATTTAATTTGTTAGTTTTTTACGTTCATTTGCACATGTGCTTCCTCTTCACTTCGCTTACATTTATAACGACAATTTCCGTGCATGCTAAACGCACATTTTGCGCTCAACGCAACGCAACTTAAGGCAATGCAATACAAAACATGTGCCAAGCGCCAACAGAAGACAAACGCAGCCAAGACAAGTGTTGCAAAGTGATCAGTGTTGTTGTTGGGCCGCGAGGGGCGGTCATGTGCCAACATAGTATTCTAATGGCATGCCAAATGATTGCAAAGCGTCAAACGATTACAGTTTTGCTTCTGTTTTGTTGTTCTTGTAAGTTGTCGTCGTTGTTGTTGTTGTTGTGTGTGCGACCTTCATTATTTTATTGTTGTCTGTCTTAGTCTGCTTGGCAAACATTTGCTCAGCGCGCATTTCAATAAATATGTTATTTATTTTTTATTGCTTTCTCGCAGTCGCAAATTTATGCAAATGTCAAAGTCGCAAAGTATATAAAAATGCGAGCAACTTTCGGTTTGCCAAAAATAATCGGTTAATCAGTTTTTTTTTTCTTCTCAATTAGCAAATTTGATTTGTTCGCTTTTCGTGCTTTTTCGTTGCTTTAAGCATAAACGACATAATTTGCATAAAGCGTCAAAAAACAAGTGCTAATTTTCGCCTCAGACTTTCGCAGTCTGCAAACTTTTACAGAGAAATGTTACTTAACATAAGTTTAACAGATTTTCATACTTGTTGAACTTTTAGCCAAAAAAAAAAACTTAAACACTTCTTTAATTGTAATATTTTACAACAAATAACAGCAACAACAATTATTTACAACAAAATAAAAGCACTTTTACGCCTGAAATAGTTTTTTGTTTTGCATAATTTAAAATAGTTAAGTTTTCACTTTTGCTTAAAGCGTTTTTGATGCGCTCATTGAAACTGTTGGCGTTAACGGGCTCAGCTGCTGTCGTTGTTGTTGTTGTTGCTTGCGCGCTTATCAACGCAAAAGCATCGCAAAGAATTTGCATAAATTTTATATGCCACAAATGTGCAAACAAAAAGAACAAGAAGAAGAAGCAGAAGCAGCGTAAAACGATGTCTGCCATGCCGCGCACACTTCAACTGCTAAACCGTTTAAGTGCACTCAAGCACACACACACAGACACACGCACATGGAGAGTGCGAAAGGGTTGCAACACTGACGACCGTTAACATTTTCATTATAAGCTTGACTTAAAACCCTCTTTTATACGCCATCTCTTTCGCACACACTTTGTAATTTGCTGCTGCTGCTTCTTCTTGTTCTTCCTCTTCTTCTTGATTGCCTTTGCCACATTTTTATGCATTTAACCTCGTTTGCCTGTGTTTATTTAACTAAAAACAGTTTTGCGGCGCCTGCGGCTATGCAATGCATTTTGCCACACTTGACTTCCGCCGGCGCTGCCGACGCTGACGTCGACGCAGATGTTGACGCAGACGGAAATGACAATTGCGTGGCAATAAACGTGCAAAGGTTTCTTTATGCGTCTTTCACTTGAGAGCGCTTCAAGCACAATCAAAGCATTTTGGCTTAATCATGTCGTTTGTCGTTGTTGTTATCGTTGTTGTTGTAATTAGTTTTATTGCTAATGCAGCATTTTATAATATATATCTCTAAATGTTTTTCTCTCTCTGTGTGTGTTGTTTGCAGGCGGCAAAGATGATGATGGCAACAGCATCAAGAGCGGCTCGACCAATGACATGAGCGGCCTGAGCAAGAAGCAACGCAAGGCGCGCACGGCCTTCACCGATCATCAGCTGCAGACGCTCGAGAAGTCATTCGAGCGGCAGAAGTATCTCAGCGTGCAGGAACGTCAAGAGTTGGCGCACAAATTGGAGCTGAGCGACTGCCAAGTGAAGACATGGTATCAGAATCGCAGGTGAGTCGCACTGAATGTGAAAAAAGTATATAAAGACGGTTGAGTGTTGCAATGAAGGCAAAGGCAGCACGGCAGCAACAACAACAAGTAATTTGCATAATTTCGGACATTTTTCGTTCGTTTGTTTGCTTTTGTTGGGTTTTGCTGGCCGCGCCTTTTGCCAAATTGTTTGCAGTCAAACATGCGCAAATTAAATGAGAAATAAACCAAAAAAAAACGGCACAAAAAAAGTGGCATAAATTGTACAAAATGTTTGGCATGGCGTTACAATTTTTGTTGCCTTTTTTTGTTGTTTTTTTTTTGTGCACTTTGCATTCGCTTTCGCAGTACTGCCGTTTGTTGCGCAGTAGGCTGCATTTGAATGCCATTTGACGCATTACGACGACAAGTCTGACGACATAAATTGACGACAATCGCGCCGTCGGTCGGTTGGTGCGACTGTCTGTTTGTCTGTCCGTCTGGCGACGGCATGTTGACTGCATGTGATCTAATTGCGATTTTTATGGCGTTTTAAATGCGAAAAATCTGTTTGTGCTACGCTTCTGTAACGCGCAGCGCACTTTGTGGCCATAAATTATGCACACACACACACGCACACACACACACACACAAGTCAAGGTGGGTCGTGATTGCATGGGGTGGGGCAGGGGCAGCGGCGGCAGTCGACTATTTAGCAAATTGCAAAGCAAGCGACGAAACGAGTCGCTGTTGTTGTTGTTGTTGTTGTTGTTGTTGTTGTTGTTGTTGTTGTTGTTGTTGTGGCCGATGCTGTGTTGCTGTTGCCTTTAGCTAATGTGCTTGCAGCGCGGCACATAAATTTTAAGTTGCCACTTAAGTTGAACAAGCTGCAGCAGCGACTCAGCGACTCAAACGAAGATGCAACATTCGCCAAATGCATGAAGGCAAAACCAACGTAGGCGAAACATGGCAATAAACGCACACACACACACACACACACATCTACACACACAGACATGGACAGACACGCACATTGCACAAATAACTGTGCAAATCAGCAAAGAAATCAACTTGTAAACATTTCTATTAGTAAACTGCAAGCAATAATATTCGCCCTCTCTTTCTCTCTCTCCCTCTCTCTCACACAGAACCAAATGGAAACGTCAGACAGCCGTCGGCCTGGAGCTGCTAGCCGAGGCGGGCAACTTTGCCGCCTTCCAGCGCCTGTACGGCGGTTCGCCCTACTTGGGCGCCTGGCCCTATGCCGCGGCCGCTGCTGGCGCCGGCAGCGCACACGGCGCACCGCCACACTCCAGCATCGACATCTACTACCGGCAGGCAGCCGCCGCCGCTGCCATGCAGAAGCCGCTGCCGTATAATCTTTATGCGGGCGTGCCCAGCGTCGGCTCGCTGGCCGGTCTGCCCGCTGCCACGCCCTTCACGCATCTTTCCGCCTCCAGTTCACTGTCGTCGCTCAGCAGCTACTACCAGAGTGCCGCTGCGGCCGCGCATGTCGCTGGCGCTGGCAGTGGCGCTGGCTCGGCGGCGTCGATTGGTGGCGGTGGTGGCATCATAAAACCGTTGGCCACGCCTCCTTCACCGCCGCAGGCAACAGCATTGCAGCACGCACATGCCGGCGTGTTGCCGACGACGCCGACCATGTTGCTGAGCGTGCGGCCGCCCAGCGTGTTGGCGGCGCGCTCCACGCCGAGTCCGACGCTCAATCCGGGCAGTCCGCCGGGCCGCTCGGTCGACAGCTCGCAGGCGCAGTCCGACGACGAGGATCAATTGCAAGTTTGAAGTGTCTGCGTGCGTGTGTCTGTGTGTGTGTGTGTGTATTGCTATTTCTATGTGTGTGCGTGTGTGCGTATATTGTATTTATTAAAATATTAATGTTAATTATTTAACGAAAGCATTTTTTTTTCATATTTTTAAAGACATTTTTTGTTAAATTAAACAAATTAACCTAAAAAAATATACAAAAAATAAAAAAAAAAATAAAAGCGGTAATTATTGTAACTATGTGTGTATGCATGTATGTGTAAGTCAAAGTATTTGATTGTAAATCATTTAAAGCTCTGCACAGTGCGCGGACATGTAATAAAACAGCGTAAAAAAAAAAATTCAAAAAAATTAAGAAAAAATGCAAAAAAAAATAAAAAATAATAAAACAATTTCTGACACTTTCTTTGCAGTTTGTTGCACTGTAGGCCAAAGTAAAAATTCATGGAAAAATTAAAAAAAAAAAACTCTAAAAAAAATAAAGAAATTAAATAAAAATGTTGTAAAAATAAAAAAAAAATTGAAAATGTTTGTAAACAATTTATTCCAAAATATATGAAGACGAATAAATATTTATATATATAAATAAAATTATATTAATTATTTATAATTGTAAATGAATGCATTAAAAAATATTTACATATATAATAACATTTTTTTTTCCAAATAGCATTTTAAGAAAATTAGCTTAGTTGATGTCATTTTTTTTTTGTCGTTTATATATATATTTTTTTTTTAAATACAAGTGAAAAAAACGTGTTAGTTAAAAAAATGAAGCAAACAAATAAAACAAACAAAAAAAACTAAAAAAAAAAAAAACATAAAAATGTAGAAAAACAAAAACGAAATTGTTTTAATTTTTATTTGACGATTGCAAACGCGTTGGCAATTAAATGCAAGCGGGGCAACTAAAGTGCGGCGAACATGCGCAAAGGCAATGAAAGGGAAACGAGGCAACAACGAAAACGAAGCACATGAGAAAAGGCTTATTAACATTGTCGCAAAAAGGACGTTTGAGTATGTGTGATAGGTCTGTGCATGAGCACGAAGACACGCATGAAGGTCTCTGCAAGATACATGCATAAGAACGTGTTGTAAGGACACGACAAGGACTCGAGTCGACTCGTTGCCAACCCCTAATGTTAATAATTGCATGCAAAACGCATTTAACCGCAATTAGTGCATTTATTAGGCCAAGAAAAAACAACACAGAGTAAAAAGGTAAGAATTTTCATGATATATTGAATTGCATGCCAGGCGTCGAATGAAGGTACGAACAGCAGTAGCAGCATTTGGTCAGCAACAACAACAACAACAACAGCAAACAATAAAACCGACAGTTAACAGTTAACGTTGACCATGGCATGCAACTCAAGTCAAAACGAGTTGAGAGACTTGTTCTTCCTCTTCTGCGAGTCCCCTCTGCATTTTAGTCTCCTTTTGCACGTTTCCTACCAATTGTTTTTTGCTTCTTGAACATTTCGTTTGCTTCATCGTCTGTTTTATTGTTTTGCGCCTTTTCGACAAATTGGCAAAATGAATACAACAACAACAGCAGCAACAACAACAACGCATGCCAACTTGCCCTCAGACAGAAGCCCTTCTCAGTCGCCGCCGCCGCCACCGCCTCTGTTAAGTCACTGCAGTGCAGACTGTAATGAGCTGAGCACCCTTTTATTAGGGCAAATGACAAGCTGTGTGAGCGCACACTTTCAACGGGGCTACCTTGTGCATGTGTGTGTGCGTGTGTGTGTACATGTACTTCTGGTTACGCTCAATTAAATATTATCGTTTGTCATTTTAAGCACTTAAAACAAAACAAAAAATTACATACAACAACAACAAAAACATTAATGCAAATGTGTAAAAAAAACGCGTTAATTATAAAAAATGCAGAATTTTTTTTTTCGTTTTTTTTTTCCTTTCATTTTTTTGTTATATTTTCAAATGTTTAAGCAACAAAAATTATTGACATATATTTGCATAATCTGAAATTATATTTAACATTTCATTCATCCTTTTTTTACTGTTAAAACAAATTAAAAATCAATTCAAACATATTTTTTACAAACTTCAGTTTCACTAATGATTATTTCTGCTTAAATGTTCATATTTCGTTGTCTTTCAACACTGTTTTAAGTCCAACGCTGAATTTCTGAAGTAGGCGAACATCCTTTAAAAGGAAGGAACGACTAAAATTCGAAACTTATATTTTATCATTTATCTCTCTAAAGAACATAATAGATTTAGTACGATTTACTTATAGATGGCATTGAGTTAAAAAAATATGATCAAGTGCTGAATTATCGTATATAATGTGTTGTCCCATGTAACATGATAATGTACTACCTTATTCAGTAACAGATCTTTGCATATATGTATGATACAATATTGAAATCTCTCATGTATTTAAGCATACTCCCCACTTATTGAAGTCTTTGATCAAAACAACATATATTACTTGACTTATTCAATATAAGTTTTCTGCATTTTTCATAATAGATCACTTTTGCAAAGATCTCAGTTCTCCACACGATTAAACTGGATGGATTGTCATATAAATATAGATAGATAGATAGATTTTGAACGAAACACGCTTCAGTAACTGTAAAGTATTTGCACACCTTAAGCGTTAAAATTCAGTAAAAAATATTACTTATATTTACACATTATACCTTCACTTCGCCTTACCTTGAAACCCCCCCCCAAAAAAAGAGGTAGTAATATAACCACAAAAATTGAATTTCTTAGTAGGAAAAATGCTTAGAACGATGAGCGAAGATAATATTTCAACCGCAAAAGATTCGACCAATGCTACCGTAATTGTCCACCCTGAACATGAAATGAAATAGAGATATGACAACACATTGGACAGTGATTTGACACTTAACCGACGAGGACGAGGACAAGGACGAGGACGACACGAGGTGAGCAGCATGCGTGATTTGTGAGCTTCATGCAAAGGTTGAAACATCTTGTTTGGGGGTTGACAAGCCTTGCCTACTGCGCCATGCCAATGGGGTTGCTTGGCGGTGGTTATACGTATACGTATACGTATGCCTATCCATGTCCGTTGCTGGTGATTGAGTTGTGCGTGCGGTTGCGGTGAATTCAAATCCGGCAAGGAGACGGCAAAACTTTCCAAGGAAGATTTGTGGTAACGCCTCGCTGTAAAATGGCGTATTGTGTGGGCGTATATATATGTATGCATTATATGTTATTAGCATGTATGTGTGGGTGGTTGGGTAGGTGGTGAGGTGGGTAGGTGGGTGAAGTAAGCCAACACAAGCTTATATGGTAAGCAGGCAAAGAAGCTTTATTGGTTTGTTGTTTACTCAATCGTTGTGGCGCTTCATCATGAAATAATCATGATGATGTTGATGATGATGCTAATGTTGTTGTTGTTGTTGTTGCTGTTGTTGTGAGAAGTGTGAGCTGCCTGATTTTCATGCAAATTAGTCTGACGGCAGGCAACATGCTGATAAGAAGGACGATGAGCTTGTTTGTGCTTCATTTCGTGTGCATGTCATGTTTATAGGCTCATATCCGATGATGTTCCGGTAAGGGTTGCTGTTGTTGTTGTTGTTGTTTGCCATGTTGATTTTAATGTTGCTTTACATGCATGCATAAATTGTGAACATTTCATTGACATAAGTTTCGCATAAATATCAAATCATGTTAGCAAAATTCAAAGCCGCTCTTCAGCTTACCATCTAACATCCTATCTAGTCATCTATATATGTAACTCCATGTCTGTCTGTTTGTCTGTTTGTTTGTGTGTTTGTTTGTGTGGTTGCCTATCAATCTTCGTAAACACCTCAATGCCCTAACGTGTGTTATTTTACATATAGATACGTATGTTGCGTATGAGGTCCTTCGTCCTTTGGCTTTTTTGCATTGCGTTTGCGTTAATTTAAACATGAAATTTTGTGCAATTATTTTGCATGTGTTGCTTTGATTTATGCCTGATTGATGTTTCTCATTTGATTTATTGATGACATGTTTGCTCTTGCGTACATAATTATTATTATAATCATCATCAACAGCAACATCATCATCATCATGAAGCGCATTATTGGCAACGTCAAAGCCATCAACATAATGAATTGTTTGATTGCTGTTGTTGTTGTTGTTGCTGTTTACACAAGTGCCAATTTAATTACCAACAACTATAAATAAATAAATTAAATGTGCAAGAGAGAGTGTGAGAAAGAGTGAGAAAGAGTGAGCGATAAAATGCAATTAATAACGCAAACGAGTCTAAAAAGTGTTAGTGTTTTTTTTTTATGGTAGAAGAAGAAGAGTTGCTACATTTTTTTAAGCGCTTTCTTTCTTTGTTTATTTTCTCAAGCACAAGTATGCGTGCTTGTGTGTGTGTGTGTGTGTGTGTAGTCAACTCAAAGACGTGATGAACACTTTTTGTCGCATTATTTAAATGCAAAACCCCAAAAGTCAGCTCGAATTACAACGCGTCGAGTTCAACATGCCGGGTGGTCCTGTCAGCTCAAATTAGGCGACAATCAACACACACACACACACATACGCAAAAACGGACACACACTCAAGTTCATATAAGATGATCGTTTAAGGCATGCAACGATGCAGGAAAGTTAACAAGTCGAAGAGTGAGTCCGACAAACAAACCGACAGACAGACAGACAGACAGACAGACAGACGGACAAGCTGACAGGCAACTTGGCTGGCAGGCGACTAACTAACTAAGTGAATCAACTCACGTTGATTTTCAGTTCAGTTGAGTTGAGACGAGTTGAGTTGAGTTGAATTAAGTCGATTGAGTGCATTAAAGGTCAGTTGAATGCAATGATTATCAACATCATCATCATAGTATAGAATATAAGTAATGATGATCATTATTGTTTGAATGTAATATAAAAGGTGTCCAAAAGATTTGATTTAATAATCATTACACCTATGTTACACAGCGCCACAGCGCACATACGGCAATTCGAACCAAACTCACGCATGCAAATCGCAATGATAATTAAAAAAAACTGACATTCCATTCAACAACTAATATGTTAATAACTGTGAGAATTGAATTGATTTATTCACACACACACTCGCTCACTGACAAGCGCCACAACAGCGAAGTTAACAAAAGAAACAGCAGCAACAGTAACAGTAACAGCAGCGACAGCAGCACCAGAAGAAGCAGCAAGAAAACGAAATCAATTTTAAATTCCTACTGTTTTATTTTGTTGATTGTGTGCATTCTCATTGTTTTGCACTTCATGTCTTTGCATTTGTTGTTGTTGTTTATTTTTATTTGTTGTTAATTTAAGCATCATGCAATCAAAACGTTTAACTTTGCAAATTGTCGGCGGCAACTACTGTTTGCTCCCCATTGCGGCGGCGTAGTCAGCGTCAGCATGATGGTCAGCTTGGTCAGCCATGTAAAGGCCTGGCATGTCGGTAGGAAATTTTCCGCATTGCAAATGCAATCTTACATTGGCGTTTTTCCTCTCTGCTAAATTGTTATAATAGCGCTTGGCGCCCGTCGATCGCTTCGTACTTTGAATTTAGATTTGCTTGCCTGACTGATCGTTAATAATTCTTCTCCACTACTGCAAATGTCGATTGACGATTCAATTCGATTCGATTGACTTCTTACTACACAGCACTGACACATTGTGCGTGCGTGTGTGTGTGTGTGTGTATTTGTAGCTAAAGTATGCAAATTGCTTTCATAATTCTGGGCTTTGATTTGATTTGATTTCAGCAAAACCGCAAAAATTACAAATACGCACGTGCCGCAGTCGCCAACGCCAGCGCATTCACAATCGCATTGAAACGGCAACGGCATCGCTGCCATCAAATCATCAAACCATCAATACATCAAGCCATAAGCCAAGCGGCAAAAGCAACGGCGTCGTCACTGCGGCTGTTCGATGAGGTCGGCAGTGATGCTGCGTCAATTTCATCGTTCAACGTTCATCGCTGTGTTTGATTTCTTTTGATTTCGTTTTTATTTTCCTTATTTTATATGATTTTTTTTTTTTTTTTTTTTTTTTTTGCAAAGCAACTGACTTCGATTTACTTTGATTTGTGTTGTCGGCAATGATGATGATGATGTTGATGATGATTTGCCTACGTTTCGTTTCGATTTACATGCAAATAACTCTTATTGAGCGCTTTGATCCTGTGCAGCCGCACTTATGTATATGTATCGCATAACTGTTGCTGTAACGCTGTGCTGCTTCTTCTCGTTCTCTTAGGTTTTTTGATTTGTGCGCTTCGTGCTTCAACATGCGTGGCGTGTTGATTGCTCTGCCTGCTTGACTGCGTAAAATCAGTAGCCTTCAGCCTTCAGCTTCTTGCGCCAATTTTCTTACGTTTTCTTTGCTTCTTCTTTGCTTTTGTGGTTTAACAATTTTTGTTTTGTTTATTAATGTTTTTTTTTTTTATTTATATTAATTTATTTAATTTGTATTTTCGTTTTGTTGCATTTTACAGACAGTTGTGTTTTGGCCACGTTCAGACACATTCACTTCTCAGACACGACATTGCCGAGCTGTTATGCCTAATTAGTTGTAATAAGAGCAACAGCAACAGCACCAACAACAACAACAATGAGCGCAAGTAGCGTAGAAACAATTTACCTCACCGCCAATTATGCTAAATGCTCTGCTGCCAATTGACAAGAAATTGGCATGTCTGGTCGGCGCTGAGCTGAACTGAGCTGAGCTGGCTGAGCCAGAGTTGAGCAGCGCACCTGCTTCGCTTTCAAAGCGCTCAAGGCAGCAGCAGTGCTGGGCTGGTTCTTCTCGTTTCGCTCTGCTCTCTCTCCGTTGCGCTCAACTACAAAAAATTTCACAAAATATAAAAAAATACACAAAAATTCAAAATATTTTCAAACATTCTAAGAATTATTGCCTGAAATTCAATTACAACAAAGCGCCAAAAACAAAAAAAACTATGCTAAATGCCCGGCAATTTAACAAAATACACAAATTTCGTGTTGAGTTGCATGAAAACCGGAAAAACGCCTACGATTCTTGAAAATTGCAAACGGAAGCAATGCAAAGCATAGCGTTTTGAGCAAAGTGCGGCCAAAAGAAGCCGCCAAGTCATTAAATATGAGTTAAATTTAAAAAAAAAATTGGTTAAAAAAAATATCTGAACTTCAACGACTTCTTTAGACCGAAAAGCGTTTCAAATAATTGGCAATAAAATTTGAAAATTACAAAAAACCATAATTTAGTACGTAGTTTTTAATAGTTGTGCGCGCTCGCTAGATGGCGCTGTTATCGGGCTCGAGAAAAACATTTGATTGCTTTAAAAAAAAAATATGTCTAACCGGATCGCTTAATTACTCATATATTACATCATGCAACTTTTCAATTAATAAATTAATTTTTTATATTAATACATATTTTATTATAATTGCAACAAATGACGCCATTTTTGAAGACATAACTTTCAAGACTGATACAAGTTTATTTGTAATTTTTCAATTGAATTGCAAACAACGTCATTTGCTTATTTGTTGTTGTTGTTGTTGTTTTGCATTGTTATTATTATTATTATTTATTTTGTTTATCTTTGGAAATATCTTATTTTACTCAAACAGAAACCGCGCACGCAAACGTATAATCATCATTTAGTTAAACAAATAATTTCGCTTAATTATTAGCGCATGCATGATGATTTTTTTCAGCCATTTTTGTTTTAAACATTTAAATATTATCAACAATTTGACTTCTTTTTTTTTTCATCGATAATGTTTTTTATTATTATTTTTTTTTCGTTGTATAAAAAAATCGCAACTTTAACGAAGCATTTCCGTTGACACTCGCGCACGCATATGTTTGTCATTTCATTTGTTATAATAATAATAATAATATTTGTGTTGTTTTTGCTTCTTTGTAATCACTTCATTTAATCATAACTAAAACAAAAAACATGCAATAAAAAAACAATGCAAAAAACGAACTTAATAATATTTAACGATCGTCAAATGTGACTTTTGTTGGTTTTTATACGCTTGCTAAAAAGAGTATATCAACTTTGTCAGGAAGTTTGCAACGCAGAGAAGGCGACCTCTTCGACTATATAAAGCACATATCTGCTTGATCAGTCTCAGAAATATTTCGATCGGACCACTCCCGTAGGAACGAGCGGTTGAAAATGAGGCTTTTTGTTAGAAACACTTTATAAATAATATATAATAAACAAACCTCCAGAGTTTTATAAGAACCGCACAACGGAGTACATAAAAATGTGATTTCTCTGTAAGCAAATGAGTTACAAGCCTGCAAAATGTCGTGAAGCATGACTACATTCCTTTCTCTAAGACGAAGCTTATTGAAAAATCCATAAAAAAATATCTTCTAATAAGGATATTTGGGAGAACGTTTGCCAGAGCATACAAGTTCCAACAATTTCTGATTTTTTTCAATATTATACATGCACGAAAGCGCGTCAAGGCGTGCGAACGAGATCAAATGATAGAGCCGAGCGAATCGTGTTGTTGCTGTTGTTGTTGCTGTTCTAACAGTACAAATCAGCAGCAGCAAAAAACAATAACAAATAACGAATGCTTTCAACTCATTGCATTTGTCGTCGCTGTCAAAGTCACTTTGACACATTTTGTAAATTAATCACATGCATTTAATTCATTTAATTTTTTTTCCACCATTTTGTTTATTTTTTTTGGTTTTTGTAAATTATATATTAAAAAAAAATCACAGCGCAAATTAATTGTAATAATCATAAAATGAAAATCACAAATTGTTGCAAATTTTAAATTGTTTTTTCTTTTATTATGCATTTATTTATTTATTATTATAATATTTTTTTTTGTTTTGTTTTTTATGCTTTGATAATGAACAATTTCATTTTTGCGCTTTTTATTATTTTCAAAACGGAAATTGTGCTTAATTGTTTGATGGCAACAACAACAACAATAACAAAAACAACAATACAAAGAAGCCAAACAATTGATTGAGTTTAAATAAATATTTGCGTAAAAACTGACAAATGAAAATTGTTAAATTGAAAACAGCAAAAAGGCAAAGGCGAAAAAAAAGACACGAATGAAAAACAAATATTAACAAAAGCACGAACAACACGTAAGCGGAGATAATTGAAGTTATCAAGCTGAAATAACGTGACAACAACAATAACAGCACAAACACACACACACACACGTTTAAATTGAAGTGTACATACATGTATTGAAGTCCTCGCTGCATAGCAATTTTCAAGCTCATCGTAAATTGCATACTTTTAGGCATATTATCTGCCGTGCTTTGCTTTTGTTTATTTTGTCTATGAAAACGTGCCTTACGTCTAACCGTCTGTCCGTCCACCTGTCCGTCCAACTGTCCGCTCGTCTAATTCAACTTAATTCTAGTGTTTGTTTTACGAACAGCATGTGCCACATTGCACACTGCACAGTGCACACTGCATGTGGCATGTTGAATGTTGAATGTTGAACGACGCTCGATTATATTCAATAATTGTTCATTTAGATAAGGGCGCAGGATGTGACCGTCGACCGTGGCGGCATATTGCGCTTGTGTCTTGCAAAATGTGCTCAAGTCACGCAAATTTTGTTGCATGCCACGCTCGAGATATATAGACAGGTGTACTCGTACTCGTACTCGCACTCGTACTGCCATATACAAACGATACGTACGAGTCTAACGCGGCAAGTGTTGAAGTGTTGATGTTACGTGCATTTTACTTTAACCACAAATAGATAAATTTTCGTTTCAAAATTCTACAAGCAATTGTTGAGTAAAAAAAGTAACAAAATTATTTCATTAATTTCTCGTGCGCAAAACTGATAAAGTACTTGAACTCAATATAAGAGCAAAACGCTTAAAAGTATGCTAGCATTAAAGTAGTTAACTGAATTAGTACAGAACTAAGGCTTGAACTAATACAAATGGAGCCAGCTCAAGCCTCACTCAACTGTAGAGTCCCACTAGGCGATATAAGGTCATATAATATACAAATAATAATATGATAAAAGGGGCCTGATGTGCTAAAGCGCCATCTGTGACTAGTTCTGTTACTAGTTTCAAGCTCGACAGTAGGCTACTAGTTTGCTAATGGAAATCTACTATGTACTTCCCTTAATTCGACTAGTCCTAAACTAACGAAAATGGCAGAATTCAAACAAGTAAATTAATGCCAAATAGTTGTAATTTAACGCATTGCCAAATGTAATGACATATTTATTATATCTTGATTGAAAATATGTTTATAGCATGCTTACAGGCGCATTTGGCAAACGGCCGCTAAGCCGCATTAAATTCAGTTTGCCGGCGAATTATTATTGAAGCATTTAATATTTTAAACATGTGTTATATCGACGCGATAGCGAACCGAGCGCAGTCTTTGGTTTTGTCTTATCTAAGCGGGCAGAGCGATGAGTTGCCGATGAACATGAGCACTTAAGCCAGTGAAATCAACGATAACAACACCAAAATGCGACAAACAAAGATGGCAAGCGACGGAAATGGCAGCCGAAGCCGCAAATGCAACGTTAGAAAGGAAGAAGAGATCAAAACAGAGCAGAGGAAACATGCATTTGTCACATTAGCGGCATTAGCAGGACGAATGCGAATGCGAATGTGTGTGTGTGTGTGTGTGTGTGTGTGCCATTGGTAGATGTGCGCGCGCGATAAGCGACAAAGGACGAAGGACGATGAGACTCAACTAATGCAGCAGAAAAACTCAAAAAGTACGAGGGTGGCTACGCTAATACATGGCTCGACAACAACAACAAAAAGGACAACAACAACAACTGGCAGCAAAAAAGGCGAAACATATTCATTGGATTTTTAATTGGCAAAGGACAACGGCGTCATCGCGCAAGGATTACGCCTGCATTACGAACAAATTAAGTGTGAAGTGGGATTTTGTTGGCCGCTGAGCGTTCCAAGCGATGAGCGTTCCAAGCGACGATGATAAGCAGTTGTGAATAGGCTACTTAAGCGATTAAAATCGGCAAATGTTAACAAAAAAAGAGAGGCGAACAACACTTGGGCATGTCTGCGTGTGTGAGCGAGAGAGCAGATGTGTGTGTCCTTTGATGAAAAGGTGTCAGATGTCAAGTTGTGACTCACAAAAAAGGCACGCCACCAAAAATAAGCAAACAACTTATAAAAGCATCTCTTCACACACACACACACACATACATATGTGTGGGATTTGAAAATTTTCGCAGATTTGTTACGGATTAAAAATTGTAAAACCAAATGCGAAATAAAAGACGAATAAAACGCATTGTTTGACATACGAAAGTCATTTGCCAATGTATGCCGTATGAGGTGTGTAGAGGGTTGGGCAGGGGGAAAGTCATAAGCAATATTAAGACAAGAACAATGAACAAATATAAAATGAAATACTTTGCTTTCACTTTGGGGTTAAACGACTTCGGTCGAGCCAACATAGAATTTCGTACGCCTATTAGCCATCATCATCATCATCGTCATCATCATCATCATCATCATTGTCGGCGGTATTGTTATTATCAGAGCGCCATTATCGCCATTATCGGTGGCCCACGCCTGGCAGCTACTGTAAATGCCAGCTTATCATTTACACTTAACGGATCAGCGCCGGCACGTGTCCTTTTTGTTGTATGCATGCCGCAGTCGCAGTCGCTTAAAGACGAGGGCGGTCAATACAATTGAGTGTGTATTAAAGAGCATAAAGCAACAATTTGTGCACGCACGTGCCTCGCATAAAGCTGCAGTTGCCACTGCCACAGCCACTGCCAATGCCACTGCCATTTGATGGCAGCAACAAAGCCAAAATAATAATGTTAATCGTACTTAAATATTAATATGGTGAATAAATCCACTTACATGCATAAATCAAGTGAAGTTGCACTTTTACTTGCAACAAAAAGCATGCATTTAATAATGCTTAAAGCATGAAAGTAAGACAACTTTAAAACAGCATTATGGCTCATCAGATATTTTTAATAGAAAATTAACAGCGGTTAAAAATGCCCTAAAAATGCCCTAAAAGTGTGCTATTATTTGTTGCACAAGTACTAACTAAAATTCAGCTGCTTAAAAGTATGCTACACCAGTTTTACCAACCTTCAACAAGTAATATTAGTATTAAGCGTCTATTAAAAGACATGTTAATAGAATTTATGTGATTTTGGTATTTTTGGCAGCAAAAAAGCAATATTCAGGTTTTGGTTATTATTATTATTGTTTATGTGAAATTAAAAACATGCTCGCAAGCCATATAATAAATAATTATGATTAAATAATAAATAAATAACAAACAAATTTAAAAAAACATGTAATATTCTGTTACTCTACGCCAGTTGCAAATATAATTCGCGTTATCCTTCATACACGCGCAGATGTAATTTAAATCCCGCGCAATGATCAATCATACGACGTATACATAATGCAGCAGTTGAGTAATGAACGCACTGAATTATGTAATGAGACAGCAACATGAATCAAAAGCGAGAAAAAAAGATTACAGCATAAAAATATTAACATACATGTGATTATAAAATGGCAGCATATTTCATACATACTTCATGCCAAATAAAACAACACTATACAACATGCAAATTTTGGCTTCAAGTCAAGCTATTCTTTTTTTTTTTTTTTAATATTATTATTAAGACATACGGTTTAAACAAGATACCTCTTTATAGCCTTCGTTTCTAATCATTCTGCCAGAGCTTTAAAAACTATTCCGAGTGAAGTTCTGTGGGCGTTCAATATGAAGCACAAATTCAATTACTCAAGAACTTAATGAGAACACAATACATTACATGATAGCCGAAATACAAACATGCCTAGCTTGCTCCTGAAAAACAAGTCTGGAACAAGAACAAGTCCGTATTGCAAACGGATCACTTATTTTACCGAACTGGAGACCATTTCAGAGTGCGAACTTTTGAACCTTTTGGGCAAAATTCGGTCTGCCACAAAAGCCACAAAGACGAAGAGACACCCACACCCACGCGAAAGGACAACGGGCACAGGATTTTGTAGGCGAGTGGCATGAAGCGAACGAGTGCCGAGTGCCGAGGATTGGCAATCGAAATCAGTGGAGTAGGCATGATTTGCTTTAACAGTTATTTCCTGCTTGTTTTGCGGTCTTGTCAAAGCAATCAACGTACATGCTTATGCCAAATGACGACAGCGGCAGCGGCAGAGGCGGCAAGTGGAAAGGGTATAAATGAAACTCAAAGAACAAACACGTTGCGTCGGCGGTGGTGCTGATGTCGATGGTGGTTGGTTGGTTGGTCGTTTTTATTTACTTGTCAGTTGAGGCGCGGCAACTTCACTCCACTCCACTCCCCTCCACACAACTCAGCTCAACTCGATTCGAATCAACTTGGTACATTTTGTGTTGAGTTTATTTGCAGAATGATTTTTCAATAATTTATTTATGTATGTATGTATGTATGCGCCACTTGATTTAATATGCGGGGTGTTGCTATCAACACCCCCAGGACAACAACAACAAAAGCAACAACAACACTAAAATGACAACAACGACAGAAGCAATTCCGTCAATATTTGCTTTAATAGGCGCGCATTATGTGCTTACTCTTGTTGTTCTTGTTGTTGTTCTTGTTGTTGTTGTTGTTGAATTGCCTTTTTTAAGCATTTGTGCGTGCAGTATATGTTGTTGTTGTTGTTGCTAGTGTAGTGTGACAATGCAATTATAAATGGTGACAAAATAATTTCCGCTCTGTGATTTTTATGACAGTTGTGTGCATTATGCTTCGCTGCATGTTTAAGCCAAAGTAGCCAACACACACACACACACACACACACACATAAATATATATTTGTTTAGAGAAGCCCAACAATTTTTCTTATTAAGATTTAAAAAAATTACTAAGCATTTAATCTGCTTAATAAAGCCAAAGCATATCCTTTTTTCTACCGTTATTTATGCCCTTTTTTGCTATGCTTCTTCTTGTTGTTTTTGTGCATTTGATTTGTGTTATTTGTTGTGCTCAACAAAAGCCAATTTAATGACCATAATTGACCACAAAAACACACAAAAAGCAATAAAAATTAAATAAATTAAATAAACCAAAAGCGAACATCGAAAAGCGAAAAGCAAAGACAAGAAACAACAACAACAACAACAACAGCAAAAAGAGCAAAAATAAAATAAATGACATAAAATATAATTTCGTTTGCGATTTCCTGTCCCGGTTGCTTGTGGGTGGAGTTGACCGCAATCGAAATGAAATCATAATTTAAATGCTCATTCGCTTGCATCAAATATTCATAAAGTGTCATTTTGTGCACGCAAGGATACTCAATTCATTTCACCATCATCATAGCCACCATCATCACCATCATCGTCGCAACCTTGATCAACGGCACGGTCGGTCACATCACAAAATTGCCATGAAATGCATTTACGCACTTCCGGTCGTTAGTCAATCGTCGTCAGTTAATGATAGACAAACACAATCTTTATGACAGCAAATGAGTTTGCCGATGCGCGCTCTTCTCCGCTATGAACAGTTAAATGCCACAATTGTTAAAGTTGGGATAAGGTTAAAGTCACCAGCAATCAAGCAATAAAAGGTTAACAGCTTTGTTTATAGGCCATGAAGTATTCTTAATTGAATGTCAGTTATGGCCGCGTGGTCAATGAGTGGTCGGTCGGCTTGGAAAGGATTGCCAGAACTTGGCAGATTGCTTGGCAATAATTCAAGCGCAATTTTTGCATTGAAGTTGAATTTTAAGAAACATAACGCTTCGATAGTCGACAAGTAATAAAATATGAGAGATGCTGCACTTCGTGTATAGAGTATAGAGTAAGAAGACTAACAAAGTAACAGAACGTTTCCTTGGAGAAGGTAAAGAGAGATTTCTGACTGTCTTAATAACTTTTGTTTTATCATTGAAAAACTCATTGTCCCAAGAGATCTCTCATTTTTATAAAACTTACTATAACATGCCTTATAAACTGTTTGATCTCATACACCCTGCACCTTCCCATTTATCTAACCGAAAACTCTTTGACTTTTATCTTCGAATTTTCAGCATTTCAACAAATCTTACATTTCTGTAAAACATGCCTTATAAACGCTTCGTTCTTATACACCATGTACCTGCCCAACTATGTTCTCTGATATCTCAGGCTTCAACCGTTGAATTCCTATTCTTATTGTATTCTTTTTGAATTCTATAATTGTCGCATTAAAGAGTTGTAAATTCTGCAAGGCACATGTATCGTTTTTCGCCACGCGTCATCTGGAACGAACGCCCAGACGAACCGGGCAGGCAGGCAGGCGTATGCCACCAACGTTGTTGTTCATAAATCTTTGACATACAAAAAGCAAATACAATTAAACAAGCCACTAAATACGCAACGCCCGATTTGCAATTCATCAAAAGTCAAGCGGACTTCTTCGCTCCGGCCTTCAGTGGCACTGCTTTGCTGTTGCCGTTGTTGTTGTTGTTGTTGTCGTTGTGGCATTCTTGTGGCTGATCTTGTTTTGTGGCATGAAGAACGACAATGTTGACGCCGCCCACCCGACAAGCCCGACAAACCCGACCGGTTGGCCAACTCTGATTGCACTCGAAAGCAGCGTGGTCGTCATCGGCATCGTCATCCTCATCGTCATACTCGTCATCATCAACGGCGTCAACATGGATGCAAAACGTTGCTGCAAGCTCTTAATTGTCTGCATTTGTGTTGCAATTAACTTAAATCGCGCCTCTTGGCCAAATCGTCTTTAAATTGGCAGTTGGCAGTTGGCAGTCGGTTGTTGTTGTTGAGTTGAAGTTGAAGTTGTTAAAATGCATGCGGAAGTGTTGTGCTGTCTCTCTGTCCGTCTGTCTGCATTTACAAAACGCATAAAATATTGAATTATAGAAAAAAAAATCTGGAAAAAAATCTGCTCTCTCTCTCTCTCTTATCATTGGCTTATCTTGTTGGTGTATCATTTAAATCCTGCAAAGCAACGTTGGCGGTCCTTGTTCCGTTGCCGTGCTGCCGCCCTCAATCCTTGTGCGCTTACGCCTGCTTGAGCCCTTGCAAATCTCTTGCTGGCCAACGCTTCAAACATCATCATCACCATCATCATCATCATGCTGCCTTTTTCTTCTTTTTCTCGGTTTTTTTTGCTGACTTCGCAAATTATCAACAAATTAGTCTTTTCGTCGAAGTTTAGCGCTTCGTAGTTGCTTCAAATCGTTTCTTGCGCTGCCTCTACAGTCGCGCGCCTCTGCCGCTGCCGCTGCCTCTGGCACACAAACACAAACACACACACACACATGCACATGCATTTTGCACAATTTCGCAGTCACATTTATTTGCTTGCATGCTAAGTTGTCATTTAGTGTTGCCTTGCCTGCCTGCCTGCTTCGTTCGTTGTTGCTGCTGCACTCTTCATTCACGAAGACACACGAACACACGCGCTTGCTTGCTTGCT
Organism: Phortica magna; assembly: GCA_037044515.1. Classification (NCBI taxonomy): domain Eukaryota; kingdom Metazoa; phylum Arthropoda; class Insecta; order Diptera; family Drosophilidae; genus Phortica; species Phortica magna. The sequence continues at coordinate 151,532 of JBAMBP010001877.1, forward strand.
CGTTGCTATCGTCGCTGTTTCCCGTTTTGATGCTTTGTCGTCGATGTTTTGCTGCTGCACTCTTCACTCTCTACGACACACGCACACTCGCGCTTGCTTGCTTGCTCATTGCTGTTGCCCGTTTTGGCGCTCTGTCTGTCTGTCTTGCACTTTATAGCCGCCGCTGGTAAAGTGATTTCTTCAACGCTTTGTTAGCGCAAACGATTAATGCGTCTGTCATTAGGCATTTTTTGGCTCAAAATGCTCGTTGCCTGCGCGGCGTCTACTTTGGCTCCAACCTCAACACACGTCGCCTGCCACATCACTCAACGCGTATTTGATCTCTACTCATCACACCTTCTCATGTCTTCTGCTGGCCTTCTTGCCATTCGATTCGTCTGTGCTAAATGCGTTTTTAACGTGGTTTTAATTGTCAGTTCGTTCGCTGTTCACTCCGTTTGTTCAAACACTTCGCAACTCATGTGTTTTCTCTTTCATTTCGTTTCGTTTCATTTCATCACTCAGTGCGCCTTTCATGCTTGCGGCAAACTTATATTAAATCAACTCAACTTAAATCAAATCAAATCAAAAATGTGCAAATAATTAACATAAATAAATTTCATATAAATCGAATTTAAATAATCATTATTATTGCCAACTAAAAACGCCCGCCTTTACACTTGACTAATCGTCAATGGCACAGGCACAGACACAGCACAGGCACAGCTCAGCTCATGAATATGCACACGCCGCCACTTCGGGGTGACTTCTTTCGTCAGTCGGGCACGCCTGTCAAGTCTTGAGCATTAGCATGCGTTCCATTGACATTTACAAGCGACAACTGTCAAATTTACGAGACAAGCATTATGCAATAAATCGCAGCCAACGCAGCGACGGACGACCTTAGCTTCGTCTCCATCTTCATCGAAGTCGCAGTCGAAGTCGAGCGGAAACGGAAGTGCACAACCGGCACTCAATGTGGTTAGATACGTGCATAAGTGCGCGCGTGCGTGTGCGTTTCTAATGGATTTGCTCATCCAATTTCGCTTCTTCATCATCATCATCATCACCACCACCATCTTCATCATCATCATTAACATTAGCATCATCAGTTGTGCAGAAGCTCAGCGTGTCGCTTTTGTGCGCTTTGACGCCTTTTTTGCTTAAATTTCCGGACCTGAAATTAATTCGATTTATTTGTGCAAACACAAGTTGGCCAATGGTGGTAGTTGCGCTTGCCTGCGCGTAGGCGTGGCCGTGGGCGATTTACATTGGCTTTGTTCCCGCTAAGCTGTCTAATTGCAAAGCTTCAAGTTATTATAAGATTTATTTAAATCAATTATAATACAAAGAAAAGAGTTCTGCCATGCAATCAGAAAATCGTACTTGTGAGCTCTTGTGTGATAAAGTAAATACGAAGCGATCTTCAACTTTCGATTATGGAAAGTCCAAAGTCCAATGGAAGCTTTGAGCCCTGCAAACTTGATTATGTATGCCTGATAAATCATAATGCCATTCGCCATATGAGTGATCGCTTTTTGAAACAAAGCGTCTTTACACGCTCCTCTCAAAAAGTGCCGAACGTTATAAGTGCCCTTGCAAAAAGAAGTGAGCAGTAAGGACAGTGCTCTTACACATTCGCTGCAAAAAATGCTGCCGAGCATGAGTTGTTGTTTTGCATTCAACTGTGCTTACAGTTCGCCAGCACTTTGTTTCCCACTAGATGTCTTGCTTTGCGCCTAAATTTGTGCTGCATAAAATGTCCTTGCTTACAAAGGCCTCACTTGGCTATTTCAACAGCAAGAACTCTCCAATGCATTCATCTATAAATCTAATGCACAAAATTGTCGAACAGTTGTTCACTCACCCCACACAAAAACCTCTGACATTTCTTAAGCGACAAAATGCACAAAAAAAAAAAAAACAAACAATAATAATAAATAAATGAAAAATATGCTTGTTTATATTAATACAATGTCTACTTCTATATTGTTCATTGGCGTTTGCACCTGACAAATGACAAATGTTAACAATGCAATTACAACGAATTTCTTGCCTCATTTTGCCGCCTAAAATTATTATTTCGACCACGACATGACTTTGTTCCTTTCAAAAATCCATGAACCAAAAAAACAAACAGAAAACCAAACAAGAAAATAAAACAATAACAGAAAAAAAGGTGTACGGAAAACTGAAAGTCATATTCGTGAGCAAAATGGTCGCAAAGTGACGATTTTAATTTACCCTAATGCTTCTATAATTCGAGCCATTAGAGCAATCACATTAACAATTTTCTAGCACTCAAGTCAACCCTTTTATTTGTACATTTGTTGTTGTTGTTGTTGTTTTTGTTTTTTTATTGTCATTTTAGTGGTTGTCAACCCACAAAAGCGCCGCGCCGCGCCATGTCCTTGCTGCCCTTACAATATTGTCGCATTTCGGCTTACCTTCTATTTTGTACGCTTCAACGCGGCTGTCAGTCGCCATCGCCGTCACCGCCTCTCGTAATGGACGCATTTATACAATATTATTTCATATGTTGACACTCGCATGTAATTAAAGCAAGTTGGAGTTGATTTAAGCCCCAAGAACTACAACACACAACTACAAGTACATGTACAAACACGTCTAACAAGCACCATCATAAAGCAACAACACCCCTAAAAACAACAACATCAACGTCGATTGACAACTGCTGATGACGACGTCAACGTATCCTTCATTTGTACGTAAATGCTTTTGCTTTATTTCTTATACACTTCGGTTGAGTACTTCGAGATGCTCATAAAGTTTGCAACACTTTCAGGCAATGTATAAATATTAAATAGAAATTATAAAGCAAACCCATCGATAGAAGTTGTTGGGGTTGGTGATAGTAGCGGGCCATAGTTCAGACAAGGGGCCGATGTAAACACTGTCTATATAATATGAGCAGGAAGACGTGTTATAGAGCGATCCGGAACCGAATTTTCTCTCCGGTGCTCTGTTATTAAAAAATACAGACATTATGGCTCGACTAATTGATTATACCATATCTCTCGGGCTGAATGAGTTATACGAATGAGCTTGGCAGGGCACATGTGCTTCGAAAAAGCCGAAAATCTTTTATTGCTCATTTTTCTGGGTTTGTTTTGTTGTATTTCACCGCCCACTCAATGCCATCAAGCACTCAAAATTCCATTGACAAATTGTCCACTTGCATTGGGTCGCTTTTTATATATATTTAAGGGGAGTGGACGATTCTGGGCCGGGCTAAGTGGGAGTTTTTATTATTGTATTATTGACGAAGGGTAGCACGGGCCAGGATAGGACAGGACAGGACAGTTGACAGCATGTGCAGGTAACTCGTTTATGCTTGACTTACTTTTTGACTTTTCACTTTCCCAGTTATCATTTTATTGATAATTAGTGTTTTTTTTTCTTCCTTTAAGCATGTGTTTGCGTGCATATGTTTGGCTGTGTATTTCTTTGAGTGATTATATAAAGCACATAATTGGATATTTGTGAAAATCGATCTGTTTTATTGAAAATATCTGATAAAAAAAATAGCGCAATGAAGCTTTAAGCTGTCACTACTGCGCTTGACAACATGAGCCAACATAATAGCCAAAAACAAACAGCTCAAATCTTTAATTAATAGAAGTATAAACTACGATTCTATTGTGGAAAGTTATGCGCCTAACCTTATATGCCTTGAAATATTATTTTGGCGCTTAAATAAAAACTCAAAATACAAATAAAAAGTTCAAGATTTTTGACCGTAAGCACACAAAATCCACAAACCCCATTAAATGCGACAAACGTGCGTAATCGGAAAACCCCCTCTGCCACGAAAAGTATCAAAATGTTTGCTATTTGTTTCAAAATTGACTTTCAATAGTCATTTGGACACGTGGCGCAACAAACGCATTCCTGTCAAGGTTCAAGAGACCGCAAGAAAAAAAAATTACAAAATTGTATAGCATAAGCACGGGCGCAAAGCGTTAGAATGGCGGCATTGAATGCGTGCGCAAATAAAATGTATTTATTTATAGCTTGTCCAACAAATTATGCGCTTCAACTGAGCTGCGACATTGACACGACCACAGGCGCCGCATCAAGACGCATACAGCACGAGGCATGTGGCATGTGGCATGGGCATGAAAGATGGCCTTGATTGTATGCCACTTTGTTGTACACGTGCCGACACTCGACGGCAAACAACACACAAAGAGAAAGCGGGGAAGGGGTAGAGGTACAGAGCGACAGATCAGTAGCGCAGCTAATAAACGCTCAATCAATGTAAGCGTGGTTAAGTGAAGTGTATGAGTGAGTACATCAATAAATGAATACATGAATGAATGATGACTTAGTAAGGCAAGCCCAACAACAACTAAGCAATCAACCAAGCCAACCACCCACCCACGCAAGCAACCGCCAAACGTATGTCCGACCGACCGACCGACTGTCCGTCTGTCCGAGCAAGGAAGCAAGCAACCGAACAAACTTTCAGCGCATGCTGTCAACATATTTTCAACACTGAATGAATCTGCAGTGAGCGGAAAATGGATTTCTAATATTTAGAAAAATTCTTTGAGAAGCAAGTAAAATAAATAAAGACGGTTGGGCGTTGTGCGTTGGCGCGTTGAATCTGTTTCAAAGCGTTGCTCAATTCTTTTTTTTTTTTATAATATTTTTATATATTTAAACAGTAAAGAAAAAAAGAAAAACGTTTTCCCACAGGACAGTTCGGCTTAAAAGTAGAGAAAAATGAAACTTTTATGCGCGTTTCATTTTACTTTCATTTATTTATTTATTTTTATATACATATATATACATACATATATACATATATACATGACGTGACGCAACACAAGCGCGCAGCATATTTTTTTTCGATTAAACGCTTGAATTCATCGTAAAAGTAACCAAAGGAATAGAAAATTGCGCGCATAAAATGCAAAGTAAAAATAATCATTACAAAAAACCACAAAAATAAAATAAAATAAAACAAAAGCAAAATGTTCTTTCATACAAACATACATGTGTATGTAGAAAAATTTATGTGTATTTTTCTAAACGTTACAATTTATCAACTTGAATAAATCTATAAAAAAAATAAAACCCCCCTGAGAGCGTTATAGACTATACTAGAGAACATAATGCCCTGCACACAAGCTAAAAAAATATTCTTCAACTATCAGTTGCTTATTTATCATAAATTTTACAAAATCGTTGTTAAGTCGGGGCTTACCACAGTGGATAAGGCAGTGCTGTTCTAAACACTAGCAAGCAGTGTTGTTGGCATGTATAAAAAACACTGCTTTAGCTAAAAATTGTATAAAAAATGGCATAAAGCATTGCTCAAATGTCCAGAGCACTAAGTAAATAAAGTCTGCGTACGAAATTTCAGTTTCGTACCGCTCTATACAACTATAAATTTTGGGATAACGGCTTTTTAAGAGAGATAAGCTCTCTGATAGTTTCTAAACACTATTAATGAAAACGGACGGACAGACAGACATATCTAGGTTGTGTTTTTTTTTAAATGTCCTGAGAATATATATATAAATAGTATTGCTTCTAACTCTTCGTCTTCTTGGTGTTACATATATGTGTTCTCTAAAAAACTTAATATACCATGGCATAAACATGATATAATAGTAAAAAAAAATGTTTGTGTGTGTGTGTGTTTCAAACGCCACGCCGTTTCTTCAAAGACGGCAGTCCGCTGTCAAACTCGGACGTATTGAGGGCCATCGATTTGCCCAGATTGTGCATCATTTTGCTGTGACTTCGTTCGCCACTCCGCTCGCTACGTTCACCGCCACGTGCATTCAAAGCCGGCCCGCCGTGCCCTGCGCTGCCCGCCGACTGCCGATTGCGCTGCTCGCCGGTGACTGTTGTCGTGTAGAGACGCCGCTTGTTGCGTCGCTCCTGTTGCATCTTCTCAGGATCGCTGCCAAAACGAAAAAAAAAAAAGAAAGCACAACAAAATCATAATGAGTTTTAAGTTTTTCAAATGTGTGTGTGTGATTTTTTGATTTGGTTGACTTACCGCTCTGTGTAGGTGAGGCGATTTGTGGGCGGCGCCGGTTTTGGTTGTGTGTGTTGTTTGACAAACGATGTTGGCTCATCGCGTAAGCCGAAACTCTTCGCAAAATGACCCATGTGCGCATTCTTTATATTGAAAATCGGTTTAAGCTCCTTCGGAAATGTTGTATAGAATTTCATCCATGAGACAAAACCTGTATAATTAATTGTTGAATGGTTCGTTGATTATTTTCATTTGCTTTAATACAAAATTTACTTAATCTTTTTTAACAAATCTGAACTTAAAGGCAGATGTGTATGTATGTATATATATTTCTTTAAGCCACACACACACAAATGCAAATGCAAATCACATACGCAATAAAAAACAATATCATTACAAAATAAATTCGTTAAAAATGACAAATGAACAACGACAAAATGGAAAATGGCATGGAATCTGTGAAGTGACAGGCGGTAAAAGCAGACAAAAAGAATTTTCACAATGTCCTTGTTAATTACGACGCACTTTTATTCACACACACACACACACATACGTACAGAACTATACAGTGTAACGAAGTGCAATAAAAACGGCAGCAACAACAACAACAACAACACAAGTACTTAACAATGATATCAAATTACAATAAAAGCGCGCAAGACAAATAATGAAAAGAGCACAAACAAAAAAAAAACAACAACTGCTATAAAACCACATTTGTGATAAAGATCGAAACAACATGTGAAGCGAAATATGCAAATTGCTGAGCGTGCGAGCGAGAACAAGCGATACGAATGCGCATCATCAACAACAATTACAACAACAACAAAACCAACACTGTTTGTGCTTTAAAACGTTGAGAGACAATGAAAGTACTTTTGTAGTAGCAAGAAACGAAAAAAAGCAAAGAGAGAATATATGCACGCACAAACACACACACATAGGTGTATTTGTTGTATGAGCAAAGGCTGCTGCATATCATACACCGAAATTAAAGCAAGAGAGGGTGTTTGGTGTCGTTAAGCAAAATAAGGTATAAGAAGAGCAGAGTGAGTGAAAGATTAGCTAATGTACACACAACAAGACTAATGACAAATGATACACAAATTGAAATAAGCAGCAACAATTGTATTATAGTAAAGTACACACACACACACACACACATAACTATAAAAGTATCCTTGTCAATGGCTTTTGTCTGTTTGTGGCTGTAATTAGTTTGCCAAATAGCTTTGGTAACATTCAAAACTTGTGGGCGTTGAACAACAATAGCACAAAACAGGGTGACAAGCAACCAAGCAATCAGACAGACAGTTTAACAAGCTTGCGAGACAATGAAGGGGAGTTTCAACTTAATTGCCTTAAATGCGATTACAGTCAAGCACAACGACAACGACAACGACAAAGGCAAAGACAAACAAAGTCGCATAGTAAACTTGCCGGAAACACAAATGAAATAAATGACTTTGGGCAACGAAAGACACAAGAAGCTGTGCAGAAACTTAAGAGGGGCAAAACGCTTTTAAGAATAATGCGTTAAAGGACACAAGTATCATACACAAACACACATACTAAACGCGTAACGCGCTTGTGGGCGTGTCAACGTATGCACTAAGTGACTTTTTGTGGTTTCCTGCGGTTTTTGTTGACTGATGCGTTGATTGTTTGTCAACACTGTCCCTCCACCCCCCGAGGGGAGTTTAAATAAATTGCATTAATTAAAGCATTACACGCATGTTCGGTGGTTGCTTCGCTTTGTCTATCAATTATTTCCATATATATTATAAAAAAAAAAACAAATATTTTTTTGCAAAAACAGAAAAAAAAAATTTTCACTTTGTAGCATAGTGTGATTTTAGTGCAAAATATGTATAGTATTTCGCTCAATAAAATTTCGCTATGTCTCTCTCTGTCTGTCTCTCTTGGCGTTTTTCTCACCTCACCTTAATAATATCGCTGAAGCAGAACACTTTTTAATGGCTTTTTGATTGGACGCTCTGTGCGGTATCCTTGCAACTGTCACACACACATATACACAGCCATTCATGCTACCTCAGCATAAACCTCATGGCCGCTTCCGCTTTTCACACACACACACACACACACACACAATCGTTTAAGTTTGCCAAACGGCAGCAATCAAACTTGAGTTCAACTTCAATCGAAATCGTTCAGAAATTTTTTTCGAATTGTACTTGACTTATATATATGTATATATACTACTTGATTTAAGTGGCGCTTTTATTTGATTTGATTTTGTTTCTTCTTTTATTGTTTTGTTGTTTCGTTTCGTTATGTTTTTTTCTTTCCATTTGCTTCTGCTTGCACGCTGTGTGTATTGTTATATGTATGTGTGTGTGTGTGTGTATGTTTGTTATTTCCTTGATCTTGTTAAAGATTTTACTTTATTGAAGTTTTTATATGATTTAAGTGCACATTGAAACAAGTCGCATGTACCGAAGCCAAGCCAACAACTGTCGCCGTCTCGCTTGCACACGCACACACACACGCTTATTCGGTCGCTCATGCTAACCCTCACTTTACCGCATTCGTTTTGGTTTGATGATTAGTCAAGCCATTTGGGAATTTCGCACAGTTTCCGTTTCCGTTTGAGTGTATTTTCGTAAATTTTTTCCTCTCCATTATTTCGTCTTTTTTCCTTTGTTTTGCTTGTTGTTTCCTTTTGTTTGGACAAGCACCACTTTACCACTCCTCTTCGGCTTTATTTCTTCTTTCTTTGTTTGTTTTTTTTTTTTTTTTTGTTGCTCATTTACAGTTTCAATTATTCAACGACATGAGTCAACGTCAGCGATATAACTTACATACATACATATGTGTGTATGTACATGTATGTGTGTGTGCATATTCTTAACTTAGACTTAAGTGCGGTTTTCTAATTTGTGCTTTTTCAAGTTCAACTTTATGAAATCAAAAATCATAAGACTAAACTTTTTGGCCTATTTTAATTTGATTTTTGAAATATATTACACTTTTGAGCATTTTGTGTTGCTTCTTTAGTTCAAATAGCAATCAAAAAAAACCAAAAACTTGACTAATTAGTCAAGTACTGACACACACACACACACAAAATGAAAGAAACAAGGCTAATGCCTTCATTAATCAAACGCCAAACTGATTAAGCGCTGATAACACTGCAAAGCAACTCAGTTAAAAAAGTAGCATTGGCCAAAGAGGCAGGCCAAAGAAAAAAACAACAAATAAATAAATAAATTAAGCACAAAACAAAAAAAAGCAATGCTTGAACCAAAAGTCGATTAAAATCATTTCCATTATGTTTCAATCAAAGTGCGCCTGAAATAAATCCTTTCATTTTAACTTTGAAACGCGTTTGTGTTGTTTTTTTGATTTCCTTCTCTCTCACTCTCTTTTTCTTTTTTTTTTTGCTTCATTGCTATGCTGATGTGCTCGTTGACGGCTCAGCAGCACCTTTCTGTACTAGCAAGTCTGCATTGAGGCAACGCACAAACGTTAAACTTTTCATAATTTAACCGAGCAAAGCCGCAGCACAGCCTTTTGACATACAAAATAAATATACACGGCATTTTTATATTTTTTTGTTCTTCCTTTTTTTGGTGCTTTTTCTTTTTTATGCGTTGCAGCCTTGGTAACATCTAATTAACTTTTTCACGTTATTATTCACGGACTGCAATTACACTTTCAACAGTGAACAGCAAATTCGTCAGAAGTAGGAGGCGAGCGGTTGGGGCGACTGGCTAAAGGCGTGGCATGCCATGACGTGACGATCACGTTGACCCCCACTGCCGCGCACGCCAGGCCAATTGACCACTTGAAGAGTAGTGACACAGATTGAAGCAAGGGTTGCTTTTGACCAAATCTCCTCTTCAATGCTCCGTACAATGGCATGAGCGGCAAGAGAGGTGCGCTTCGAGAGGTTGGTTGGTTGGTTGGTTGAATGGCAAACGCACGCAATCGAAATTAACATCAAATATGAAATAATTTTTGTGTTTTTATCACGCGCACTCGCATAAAACACGACAAATACGAAAGCCAGAAAAAAAGCACACAGATACTTTGAACATTATTATGGGTTGAAAGGTACCAAAGAGGCAGGGTAGCGTGGCAAAAAGTAAATGAAAAAAAAAACACAAAAATTTATACAAGTTTATAAATTCATATAGAATCAAACGAAAGGATTATAATGGGTGGACACTTTGCCATGACATCCGGTTCGGTTGCTTGATTATGTGCGCTCCAACTTGACTGTATAAATACACGCACACACACACACACACACACATACATGCATACAAACAAAGTGTGCGACGCGCGGTGGCACAATGGTTGGTCTAACCAAAGTGTTGCAAGTTATAATTGGAAAAATAGCGTTATTATTCCAATTTCAAACGCGACTATTTTTTATTTTTTTTCGACTTTCTCGCTCCTGAACGCCAACGCATTACAATTTTTCCGCTACTGAAGAGCGGCAAAATTGTGTTGTAAAAAAAAGTAAATTACAAAGTTAATGTCCTTTGGCGTTTGTGAAAGGATTAAATTACTAGTTGTTACGTATTTGTGGTGCGAGAAATGCGTAATAGACATGCAAAGCAACAACATAATACTACATAAGGAATGTTATAAGAAAGAAAGGGAAACAACTTTAATTGGCTGTGGGAACTTTGATTGCTGCCCTGATTAATTAGCAAAGTAAAGCGATTCTGCACAACCTGCACGATATTCAATTCCAACTAACTCACCTTTGCATGCCTTGTCATGCAATTCGGTATCATCGGCAATAAGCTCCTGAAATTTGTGTTGTAAATTTGATGCCGCTTCTTGTATATTTCGTGCCACCGTATCGGCACTGACAAGCGCCTGCAAATAACTATCCATGTCCACTTGTGATATGCGTATACGTTTATCCTCCAGATGACGCACAAATTTCACTTCGCTTGGCGCGAGAAAGAGCACAGCGCGGCCACTGCGACCGGCACGTGCTGTGCGACCAACACGATGCACAAAGTCGGCTGTCGTTTGTGGCGGTGAATATTGTATAACCAAATCGACCTCGGGCACATCAATGCCACGACCAACAACATCCTACAATAATTGTTTAACATTAATGATTACATACGATTACTAAAGAGACAGACGTATTTACCGTTGCCAGCAAAACGCCGGATTTGCATTCACGATAACCTTTAAAAACGCCATGACGTTCTGTCTGTGTCATTGAGCCATGTAATCTGTAAATATAAATTAAATGTTTTAAAAAAATCACACGTTAAAGCAAACGCTCAACTCACTTGAAGAAACGCAGCCCTTTGAGCAACACATCGTCACCATCATCATCATCATCGTCATTATCGGAATCAGCCACCGCTTTATTTGACTGCGCCGGCGGCACATTCTCATCATCCTCGTCAAGCACTTTGCGCGTAAGCGCTTCGTTTAGTAAATCATGATGATAGTTAACCATTTCCATAGTGCTCATAAAAACTATGGCTTTGAATTTCTGCTTGCCGACGTACTCCTTTGCCAGCAACGCGGCAAATGTGACTAAACGCAATTTCACAGGCACAATGACATAGCTTAAAGTTAGATTCTCGGGTATGGTCATCACGCCAGTGACATCCTCCACCTCGTTAAGTTCATCATAAGCGGCTTCAATATCCTCTTTTGTGTAACCATTCCTGCCGCGCATTGCCACACTTGCGTCCTCTTCGCTGTTGTCGATGTAGAGCGGCTCTTGTAATGCCAAGCCGGCTAATTTCTGCACAGCCGGCGTAAGCGTCGCCGATAGCAATAAACGTTGTAAATGCTCCGGTGGCGCTTTAGTTTGTTCGGCCAATTCAGCGCGCTGCTTATCAATGCCATCGACAATTTGCTTGACATCACGTTCATAGCCCATTTCCAGCATACGATCGGCTTCATCGAGCACCAGAAATTTGGCTTTGCTTAGTTTAAACGATGTTGTGTGCAACAAATGATCGACCAGACGACCGGGCGTGCCAATCAATATATTAATGCCTTTGCGTAGACGCGCCTTTTCGCTCTTACGGCTCTCGCCGCCCATCAATACGCCGGGCACCAGCCACGTAAATGGTTTGATCAGCTTCTGCAGCAATTCGTACGTTTGCATTGCCAGCTCACGTGTCGGTACAATGATTAGCGCCAACACACCGTCCGTACGCGTGATCTTGGGCCGCACAGCCTGCAACTTCTCGACAACAGGCAGAGCATAGGCAAGTGTTTTGCCGGAACCCGTTTGTGAGCGCACAAGTAGATCTTTGCCTTTGAAAAAAGAAAATTTAATTAGTTTAGTTATTTGTTATACTTGATTTCATGTCGCATACCTTCGAGCGCCTTTGGTATCGCTTTTTGTTGCACAGTCGTCAGTTCTGTGATGCTCAAAAGATCAGCCAAATTCTTGACGGCATGCGCATGCAGGCCGATCGAGTCTACTTTAGCGCCCTCGAAAATTGTTTCCTTAATAGGCTTGACAAATCGTTGACCCATCGGTTTCATGGCCGCGTCGTCGCGTTTATCAAAAAGCCCGATTTTCTTAACGGTTGGACGTTCGACCCGAAAATTATTTACCTTACGCGCAGCAACATCAACTTTACCCAATTCAGGCGTCTCGCTATCGACACCTGGCTGCACTACTAATGACTCCTCCGCTGCCTTCTTCTGACGCTGCTCCTCTTCGATTTGCGCCTTGAACAAGTCACCCACACGTGGCTTCTGATTGGGATTGGTCGTAAAGCGATTTATGCCTTCTTTGATTTCCTCCTTTGTGAATACACGTTTCGGCCCCTGGCCGCGTCGTTCAGCGCGTTTTTGATTTATACGTTCAATGCGGCTCATCTTGGATTTTGGTTTACCTTTTGCCGTTGCTGGCGCCGTTGTCGTGGCGCAAATATTCAACATCAAATCTCCGGCCAACGGTTTCTTTTCGACACGCGCATATTTCTCCAAATCAGAATCGGAATTGCCATCATTCTTCGGCGGCGGTTTTGCTACGACAGGTTTCAATTTACGTTTAAGCCCAATCGACTTCTTTGGAGCTGCGTTTGCACTGCTCTGACCGCCAATGGCTTTGGTTTGGGCGGCGCCGTTGACCAACTTCTCCTCGGACTTCGTCACTTCCCGCGCTTTGGCAGTTCCAGCAGCTGTGGTAGGTGTCAACTGGGAATTGGCACCATCTTTCGCCGGCGGTTTTGCTACGAAAGGATTCGATTTACGTTTAAGCCCAATCGACTTCTTTGGAGCTGCGTTTGCACTGCTCTGACCGCCAATGGCTTTGGTTTGGGCGGCGCCGTTGACCAACTTCTCCTCGGACTTCGTCACTTCCCGCGCTTTGGCAGTTCCAGCAGCTGTGGTAGGTGTCAACTGGGAATTGGCACCATCTTTCGCCGGCGGTTTTGCTACGAAAGGATTCGATTTACGTTTAAGCCCAATCGACTTCTTTGGAGCTGCGTTTGCACTGCTGCCAATGGCTTTGGTTTGGGCGGCGCCGTTGACCAACTTCTCCTCGGACTTCTTCACTTCCCACTCTTTGGCAGTTCCAGCAGCTGTGGTATGTGTCAACTTGTCCATTTTCATTGGCCGTTTTCGCGCCACGAGTGCTTTTACCTTTTGTTCACCGCCGCCGAATTTGAAGGCAACGCCATTGGTTTCAGGCCTCTTTATCTTGCTCTTAAGCGGTTTGGCTAGCAATGGCTTCTCCTACAAGGCCAAGAAATTCATGTTTAAAATCACTTCAAAATTTTTTGGTCGTTATGTTTACTCACTCTGGCCTTTATGGGCTTGGCACGCATCGGTTGTGCACCTGTTATTGTATGCAATGAAATATTCATCACGACTTTGAATATTTATTTGAGGAAAAACTTGGACAAACTTCAAAGAAGAGATTTCAAAACTTCAAAACACAAATGTCAAAATTAAAAAAACGTGCGCGCTGAATATTGTTATCTTCTTCTTCTGCTCATATGAGCATGGTTGCGGCACATAAACAGCTGTGAATGATTTGTTTCGTCTACTTGTTGAAACGAGAGAAAAGAACACTAACCAGCGGAAATATAAAAAAGCTTAAACTGGTCATTGTTACGCGTGAAAAATATTTTCAGTCATGTGCATGTGTCTGAAGTAGATAAAGTAGCGTAGCGTAAAGTAGAAAAGCAGTGTCTTATTATTTTACCCATTATGTCTCCTTTGCAAAAAAAGGCCCTGATAATTTTAAACATTTTGCAGTGACTGCAAACAAATTTCAAGCCTGTTAAGCACCAGTATTCTCTCCTCTAGTAAAAGGCACGATTTTGTCGTTAAAGCAGTGCGTGACGTTATTATTATTTTAACTTACATTTCCATCAACTACTTTTGTATGAAAATTTCCCACATTTCTCCGCCGAACAGCATCCAATTGCTGTTGCTTACTACAGGCGCACATTACAATCGCTGCAATTGAATGAGTTAATTGCAGCGATGCGAACTTCTCCAGCCTCCTGTTGGCTGCATTAATGCATCGGCAGTTGGTCAACAAAGGAGGCAAAAAACTGTCAACAATCTATCAATGAATCCGTGGCTTCAAAACTGAAACCACTTTCCCCACTTTCCTTATTTTTATCGTTTTTATGCAATCTTTGTGTTAATGTCTTTCAATATTGTTGAATTTTCAGCATTTTTGCAACTTTTTTTTTGTTATTTTTGTTAACATTTCATATTCACAAATTCTGCAATGTGCATATGTGTGTGTGTGTGTGTGTGTGTTGCAGTTTGGCTTGTGTCGATAACAATGCAAAATTTGCCCGAAAGCGTTTCGAAAATTACAAAACAAAAAGAAGCAGAAAAAATCTCATTGGCAAACATTCTGATTGGTTTCATTTATTTTGCCATTAAACTAATTATCAGCTAATTAGACAACGGGAAATGTGTGAAAAACCAACAACAACAACAATAATAATTTTATACATTTACGTGCCCAAAATTTGTGATTTTCTTTTTTCAAATTGTGTTTTTTTTTTTCTTCTTTGTTTTTGTTTGTAATTGTAAGCTTCCAAAAAACATCGAATGTGAAACATGTGCCGGCAAAATGCCACAAATCGCACAATTTTCTGACAAATGAAAGGCAATTTTTGATTACAGAGAAAAACAACACCAACAACAGCAACAACAAACAAAAGCCGCAATTAGAAATTTAAAGTAAAAGTGCCAAATCAGCAACTTTTGCACTCACACACACACACACACACACACACATACATGCGCACTTTGTTCGTATTGCGCAAAATGCTTATTAATTGTGCTTCTTCTTCTGCTTCATTTTTCTTGTTGCTTGTTGTTGCTGTTGTTGTAATAAGCCAAAGTGCTAAAAATCTGTTTAAAGAATTTTAGTATTTTGAAATATTATTGCTAAAAAGATGTCTCAATTGCACTTTGCAACAACAACAACAACAATGAGTGATTTATTTGATTTATTTTGTAATTCAATAAAGAAATATTATATATTTCATATACATATTTGTTGCAATAGTTGCAACAACAAATAAATGAATAAATAAATAAATAAATAAATGAATAAATGTGCTTTTGTTGGACATAAAACATGATTTACTTTGTTGTGCAATTATGAGCATTCATCGATGTTATTACAGATTTTCTTATTGTTTGGCATTACTGGTGCTTTGTCGTCGTTCTGGTTGTTGTTGTTGTTGTTGCCAATTAGAAACACTCGAATGACTTTTGCCAACTAAATCAATTCAAATAAGTTTTGCATTTCTCGTTTGAAAAATTGTTTCATTATTTGTGAATTTATTTCTCAATGGCAATGCAAACACACACACAAACACACACACATACACAGGCACACATACAGACAGCATTGACGAATGTTGGCAATTATGGGCGGCAGTTAAGTAGGCATACAATTGTGTGGGCATGGTCGTTGCTTGCACACTTGAGCTTATAGTTTTATGCGCTGTTGTTGTTCTTGTTGTTGTTGTTGGTTAACTTTAATTTATGTTGACATTAGAAAATTATGCAAATATTTACAATTGCATTGTATAAATTCAATAAATTCATGTTTAAAGCACAAAAATAATTCACTTTTGTCAACTCTGTCTCTCTCTCTCCATCGCTGTCTCGCTCTAACGCGCAAGCCTTCGCTTGCTTGCTGGCAATTTGCGTTTTTTGGCAAAATAAAAACGTATAATTCTTTAAAATAGAAGAGTAAAATTGCATGGCAAAAGAATATTTGTAATTTTTCACGCGTTCTTCTTCTTACTTACAATGATTTCTCTTCTTTTTTTTTTTTGCATAGTTTTGCATGTTTTCAATTAAAAGTTGTGCGGCAACAAAACCACCAAAAAAAAAACAACAACAACAACACGTATAAAATAAATAAGAAACCAACGAAGAAAAAGAAAAGGAACAACAAGAAGAAGAAGAAGCAGCAGCAATAAATAAACGCGTAGGCAGTTGAGTGCGAACTGTGTGAGAGATGCACATCGAAAAAGAGCGTGAGCGAGATCGAGAGAGAGAGAGAAGAAGCGTAGAAGAATGAGCCGCAATAAAGTGAAGATAAACAATTTTGACTTTGACCTAGAAGTGTGTGCACTCACACACACACACACACAAGCACATGCACATGCACACACATTCGAACGCAGCATTTGCATAACAAAGCAAAAATGCACGCAAAATTCACGACGACGCCCACGTTTCAAGCACAAAACGTTTTTGTACTCTGCGTTGTTGTTGTTGTTGTTGCTGCAGTCGACGTCAAATTCCCACACGACGGCAGCGTCGACAGCGGCGAAGACAGCGTGCGTTTGGAATACAAAAGGACAGCGTTGAGCTTTGTAATAGGAAAGTCGTCAACGGCCGGAAATGGCAAGTTTGGTGTTCAGTTTGGTGCCATATTACGGAGAGAAAGAGACAGACAGACAGACAGACAGCTGGTGGGACGGGCGGACGAACGGACAGACACACACAATGTGACATTATCTAGCTTAATTGCATAATAAAGCACTTTTAATTAGGTTTTACATAAGAGCTGTGAATGTGACCAACACCAAAACCAACAATAATAATAACAACAACAACAACAGCAACGATGCCAAGGCAAAGCAAAAACATGATGTGTGAATGAGAAGTGTGAAATGCGAGTGGGCGTAAAAAATAAAAACACACACACTCACACATACACATACACGTACAAAAGAAATCATGAAGAGTGTTTGTGTGTGTGTGTGTGAGTGAATGAGTAAGGAAGTGTGAAAGCGGGCGGGCGGAGGCGCAAGAAGAAGAGACGATAGTGCAACTAATGAGCTAAAGCTTGGCTTGTGGTATGCCACACACACACACACACACACACGGACCCACATACAATAACAACAACAACAACAAAAACAACGGTTGTGCGTTGAGCAAGATTGAAAACAAAAGTGCACAAGAGTTGGGACGTGTGGCGCTGGGCGGTTGTGTGGGCGTGTGGACAAAGTGCAATGCGCACGGAAACGGAAGTCAGTCACCATTGCAAGCAAGCAAGCAAGAATCAACCGTAAAATCGTTTCAAAAACGAGAAAAAAAAAACAAAAAACAACAACAAAAAGAAAACCAAAAACAAAAACAAAAATGTGTCATCTGAGAAGAGCACGAATGTCGTTGATGACGTTGTTCTTGATGAAGGCAACGCGGGAAAGAACCCAAGAGGGTCGCTTATGAACAGAGCAAACAAAGTGCAAGTACATGTATGTGTGTATGTGTGTGTGTGTGTGTGTGTGTGCGCTTGTTAATTGAAAGCATCAACACTTGAAACTGATAAATGTAAAAGTTTTAAATGTTTTGAAAATTAAATACTTGAAAAAAGGCAAAAGACCGCAAACAGAAGCCGAATGTGTAAATGTTTGGCAAATTACTGCTGGCCAAAACAGCAGCAACAACAACAACAACAAAATATTGAAACTTTGCCGACACAAAAGTAATAAAAACAAAAAAGGGATTTCTTATAAATTAAAAAAATGTAAGCAAATGTTTTCAAAAGAAGAATTTGTTTGGTTTCTTTTTGCAAAAATGCCACAAAACGTTAATACCCTACACTAATACATTATATTGACAGATAGAAAGCTCAAAATTTCAGCATGATAGCCGCAAAACTGTGCATTTGCTTAATTATGTTTGAAAGTAAAGAACAGTGAGATTAACAGACGTAAACAAAATGTCGTTGTGACTGTCAAAAAATGCAATCAAGGTAAGCATATCAAAAGCGAAGAAGAAGCATTAACATGTTTATTGAATGTTAACATTTTTCGAGTGCAAAATGCGACTTAATTTGAACTTTTAATGACATTTTAATTAATATTTAATAGCAATTAAAAAGCGCAAACTAACTAAGCAACAACAACAACAGCAGCTAAATAAAAACAAATTAGCAAAGTTTCTAATCGCAAACAAAACCAAAAAAAAAGAAGGGAGAAAAAAATATAAATCGCTTGCCATTTGCATAGATCAAAGTCAAGCCATTTTAAGTGTTGTTATGAAATTTTTATAAAGCTTAGTTTTTGTTTTTTTTTTCAACTCTTTGTATTATAATTATCGGCATCTCGCTTACACTCATGCACAAAGTTGCTAAACGGCAAACTTTTAGTTTGCTTCATTAAACTTTATTTTATTTTTAATCTTTTTCGTTTTGTTTTTTTTTTTTTATTTTAATGGATCAAAGAGTTTTTTGCCTTGCTAATTGTTGTTGTTGCTGTTGTTGTTGCTTTTGTAGTTGGTGTTGTAAGAAAAAAGGAAAAAGAAAATCAAAAAGTCAAAAACAAAAACAAAATGTTTCTAAAAACGCTCTTTTGACCTTCGTTTTGGCCAATAATGCCAAATGTGCATTGACACATATAAAAGAATGCTATGTGTGAGTGTGTGGTGTGTGTGTGTTGCATACTTTAAGGCGTGCAAAAGTTTCAGTTTTGGCCCACAACAGACATGAAACATTTTAATTTCCTGCTTATTAGACGAGAAATCGTAGTAAAACCGAACAACGAAACGAAAGGACGAACGAATCAGATGTGAAGGACATGGTGCATTTGAGACAAACATGAAGGCACGTTGTATTGGTGTCGGGTGCGGTGCAGTAATATAACGACGACGACAACGACGACGATGATGGTGCTGGTGATGGTGATGGCAACAGTGAAGGGCGTTGGCAGTGCCCGAAGGCCAAGTAATGCAGTTCAGTGCAATGTCGTGCTGTGCCGTGCTTTGCTGTGCTTTGCCATGCCTTGCCGTGATGCCATGCGATGCCATACGGTTCAGTAAAGTTTTAGGCAAACAAACTTCATACAAAGCATGTTTGACTGCATGAGCGGAGTGAAATAACAAGGGGGGCGGTGCAACATGCGAAATGGGAAATGTGCATGAGAAGAGAACACACACACACACACACACACATAAAAACGCACATGACAAAAATAAAAGGACACAAATTAAATATATGTATGACAGACATATGTGTGTGAGTGTGTAAATTTTCATAGAGCAAGCAAAATCAAGCAGCAAAACTGCAATTATGTATGTGATATATGCGAGGGTCAGACAATAAATTCGTTTATTTAGAGACATTTCACTTTGCCAGCTTACCGACTGACAGACATGTAAATGTAAAATAGCAGGGCCACACTGTCGTTAACAGATGTTCAAAAATAACAGAGAAGGTAACAGGTGTGAAAAAAGGAACATAACAGCTGAAGTATAAGAAGCAGAATGAGTGAAACAGCCGATCGTATCAGTCGTTGGAAAAAGAAGTTGAAAGATCACGCCGAAAAGGTGAAAAACAGACGAAACAAATAGTCGAAAGGTTCATGAGCATAAAGAATAAACGCGGGCTTGTTGCACATAGCGATGCAAGTAGATAGAATGCGTACTTATTAAACGACCCACGAATATTTGCTTGTATGCATGTAAGCCTTCATCCATGTATGTACGTATGTGTGTACATTTGTTTTTGTTGTTTTCTTTTTTTTTGAAAAAGCAACCATAACTATTTTCTTTGCGGTCGTCGTCACAGCATCGGAAAAAAAGAGAAGCAAAACAAAAAAAAAAAAAGAAATGAAGCCTTGCAACGGAAAAGGATTATTTGGTAATTGAATTTTCACGTGAATGGCTCGATTTACGTTGTGATTTATATGAACGAGCCTATGGCGCTGCTTAAATGTTCATGTGTGCGTGTGTGTATTTAAGTCGAAACACATACATGTACATACATGCATATGTGTGTTAAAATTTTGAAATTATGGTATTAATTTAGCAGTGCATAATGTTGAAATGCATCAATTTAAATCTTCTATACGAAAATATCATGAATTTAGAGAAGGCAAAATGATTGGAAAAGTTTATGCAATAAATTTTGCAGCACATTTTTCAAATTGTACCTTGTGTAATTTGTGTATATCTTCTTTAAAAATCGCTTACAATCAAATGTTTAACGGATGAAATGAAAAAAAACAAAATAAGCCTTTATTTTTATTATCCTTTCGAGACAGAGCCGCTGGCGCCGACGGTTTTGTTGGTTCGTCGGTTGGGTGATTTAAACTTTGCACAGCATAAAAGTATGCTACGCTTTTTTGCTACTTAGCTTAAAGAGCATGCACTTTTCTTCTTCTTCGTTAACTTCATCCTATTCACTTTGGGTTTGTATTTTTTGTTCCTCTTTTTCAACTACAATTCAATTCAATCATTTCACAGCGCATTAAATGCTTGTATAACGAAAGTAAAAGAAAAAAGCCGTTTCCATTCATCAGCAAAATTTATATTTGCCATTTTTCGCTTTCTACTTTGCAATTTTCTTTACTGTGTTTTTTGTTACTTATCAGGTTTTGCTCAAATGAAATTGAAAATCGAAATTGATGCAAACATGAAAATCACTTTCAATGCAAAAATGAAATGTCACTAATTAATATTAAAATGCTTCGTACTTTTAACGAATTTAAGATTTATATTACTTTCCAGCAAAATCACATAAGGGAAAAATAAATATTGGCAGATTGAAAAGTACTTTTATACAACAACATTTGCCGCAGGACGCGATCAATGCTTGTAAGGCACATGTGTCTATTTATAGATGTGTGTGTGTGTGTGCTGTTGCAAGAGACAAAATGAAGCTTATTGAGCACATACAAAACGTAAAATGTCAAAATGAAGAATGATTGTGTTAAAGAAGAAGTAAAAATAACGTTTAAGTGCCAAAAAGCCTAGAAGGAATATGTACTTTGTATGGCTGTGTATGTGCGTGTGTGTATGTGTATGTCGATGTGTGGAACACATTACACAATCAAACAGGTGCACAAATACAAAGAAATCAACATGCAAACAATGAATGCATAAGCCAAAACCACAAAATCAACAACAACAACACATCTAAGCAAAACGACATACACTAATAATATACATGTACATATGTATGTATTTGTGCATAAAGGACAGAAAAGAACGTAAGAAACATACAAACAAACAAATGGCAAGCAAATGCGGCCGGCCGGCCGGCCAACTGGTTGGCAATCCGTGTTGCTGTCAGTCAGGCAATCGCTCACTCAGTCAATCAGTCAGTGAACGAAGCAGCACAACACAACACAAGCAAGCAAGCAAGCAACCCAGTTGCACAATTCTCTCATTTCGATTTACCACAATTGCGGTTACCATTAGCATTAGGCAAAGCCAAAACTCGACCGCAAAGCAAGCCAATGTTTGAATGAAAGTGACTGCAATGGATTTCAGTATTAATTTCGTTGACGACGGACTGCGGACAGTCTTGCATCGCGCAACATGAGCAAAGCAACTATGTCAGTAGGAAATAAAAAAAATATCCACAAACAAAAACAAACAATTTTTTTGCTGCCTTTCGGCAGGCGCGCAACTTCTGCCTTGTTCTCTCAATTTTTGTTCACTATTTTGATTTACGCAACTAAATAAAGCTCAGTTATACTTGTCTTGTGATACTCTATACAAAGCTTATCACCAATTTATTCATTCATGATGCTATTAATTTCGAGTCAACTATGTATTTATACAATTTAAAATAGCGTATTTGTAATAAACAAGCGATCACTTATTTATAACTTAAGAGTCTTACATACATCACACATTTGCCCAAAACCATATTCTGTGCACGAACATATATACACCACTCTTGTGCAATGTGTGTAGGGTGTACAAATTTTATGCAAGAAATTAAGCACAAAAGTTGGCATCATTCATCTTCTTTTTGTTTATTTAATAATTTCTTATGCAAGTCTTTTTAGGCTACAATTAATGTATATGTATCTATGTAGGCTACTTAATAAACAATGAGTTCTATGAAATAACCTATAAATCTAAATCAATTGAAAAGAGCTTCTATTATCCATTACGTGCCGCCTTTCGCTCATAGTAACGCTGCACAGCCGCATCAAAGACAGGGCCAACAGTGCGTTTCTGCCATATTAGAGTTTTGTCCACTTTTGGTTTTGCTGGTTTGTTTTCCTCCTCGTCCTGCTCCGCCTCTTTAACCAACGGTAACAGCTTTCCATTGACCGCCTCTGCACTTGTTGGCAACTCTTTGTTTGCGTTTGGTAATTGCAGTGCAATTGTGGCGGAATTTAACTGTGCAATTTTACTATTATCATCTGTTTGTGATTTTTGCTTGTTCGCCAGATGCCCATTTTTTCGAGCCTTGGACTCATTCTCCTCATCACCGCTTGTATCCGAATCGATACTGAAATCCGAATCCGCATCAATGTTATTTGCTAAATGTGCCTTTTTCGCCTCATCCTTTGCATTAGCCAATGTGGACGCTTTAGTATTTTCAATATCCTCGTCGGATGACTGACGTTTGCGATAAGCGCGCTGTTTACCTGCCGACTTAATGGGCGCATAGCCGACATCTGGCGCCGCACCATCATCGGTCTTCGGTTGATTTGGTTTGATTACTGCTTTCTCGCTGCCAGTTTTCTGTTCATATAAATGCCGATAAAAACCATCGAGATCTTTTTGCTTTGTTACATCACCGATTGTTTCAAGATACTCATCACGTTTGTCCTGCTCTTGCATTTTACGTATATCCTCCAGTTTTTTGCGATATGCTGCTGTCACATAGGTTTCCTTATCTTTATACGTTTCACCTTCAGCTTCGCGCTCTTTTTGCACTTGACGCTCAATGCGCAACTCATTTTCAAGCTTACGACGTTCTGCATGCTCCATCAGCCGTCCAATATACTTTGGTTTGCGCGGATCAGCGCGTTTTGTTTGCTTCTCGTCTTCACGTTTACTCTCCATTTCATCATACACCTCATCGTACTGGAAAATTGTGGGATCCTCAGCTAGCGCCTTCTCCTGTATAGTGCGTGCCATGCGGCGTTCCACCATACTGGGACCACTACTTATACTATTTGACAAGGGTTTTAGCTGTGGCGGCCCATCATCGCTCGACTCTGAACTGCTTTCGTCGAATATCGTAGGTCGTACGCCGGATGGTATCGTCGGCGCTGTTCCCGGTTTCTTTTGTTGCCCAGGTAAAATAAGACCATATCTATTTTAAACATGTATCAATAAACTAATAATTTCAATAATATTATTAAAAACACTTACTGTTTTGACATTTTGCCGCTAATTTCTGTATTGACATGCCAACTTTTTAATAATATAAACACACTTTTTCACGGCTAAAATGGCAGCCCTAAAAGTTGAGAAAATCAACTTAGCGATTGATTTAAAAAGCAATGTTGAATATTTAGTGACCATAAACTAGTTATCTACTAATGATTTATTAATTTGAATAATTAGACTGAAGAACATAAAATCTAACTAACTTTATTTATTTAAGCTACATATCATAAGAACAAAATGTGCCAATCGGGTGTTTGAACACTAAAAGACACAATTTAAAACGATGAATTATAATTGCCAATATTTGTCGAATTTATCTTGTTCATGTGAACTCAGGCCTGTCGGACGTTCATATGAAAGGGCAAATTGTTTCAATTTCTTATTAGTTTCCTCGTCATATATCTGAAACAAAAATAGAACGAATGATAATAGAGAATTTCTATTCAATGTAAGTTGGTAACTAACCTCGCTCTCTTTGACTTCCAACACGCTTGCTAAATTAAATTCGTTGGTTGGCAAGCCAGAGAAAAAGGAGCGAGCGGCAGTGGCAACTGAAGGCAATGCATGCTTCTGCAGCAAAGTAATCTCCCATAGTGAACTTTCAAAAGCGGTGATGAGGAGAATGAGTCCAAGGCTCGAAAAAATGGGCATCTGGCGAACAAGCAAAAATCACAAACAGATGATAATAGTAAAATTGCACAGTTAAATTCCGCCACAATTGCACTGCAATTACCAAACGCAAACAAAGAGTTGCCAACAAGTGCAGAGGCGGTCAATGGAAAGCTGTTACCGTTGGTTAAAGAGGCGGGAGCAGGACGAGGAGGAAAACAAACCAGCAAAACCAAAAGTGGACAAAACTCTAATATGGCAGAAACGCACTGTTGGCCCTGTCTTTGATGCGGCTGTGCAGCGTTACTATGAGCGAAAGGCGGCACGTAATGGATAATAGAAGCTCTTTTCAATTGATTTAGATTTATAGGTTATTTCATAGAACTCATTGTTTATTAAGTAGCCTACATAGATACATATACATTAATTGTAGCCTAAAAAGACTTGCATAAGAAATTATTAAATAAACAAAAAGAAGATGAATGATGCCAACTTTTGTGCTTAATTTCTTGCATAAAATTTGTACACCCTACACACATTGCACAAGAGTGGTGTATATATGTTCGTGCACAGAATATGGTTTTGGGCAAATGTGTGATGTATGTAAGACTCTTAAGTTATAAATAAGTGATCGCTTGTTTATTACAAATACGCTATTTTAAATTGTATAAATACATAGTTGACTCGAAATTGATCGCATCATGAATGAATAAATTGGTGATAAGCTTTGTATAGAGTATCACAAGACAAGTATAACTGAGCTTTATTTAGTTGCGTAAATCAAAATAGTGAACAAAAATTGAGAGAACAAGGCAGAAGTTGCGCGCCTGCCGAAAGGCAGCAAAAAAATTGTTTGTTTTTGTTTGTGGATATTTTTTTTTATTTCCTACTGACATCATTTGCTTTGCTCATGTTGCGCGATGCAGCAATACAT
>JBAMBP010001879.1:0-25366 GCA_037044515.1 Phortica magna
CCGATGTTTGAAGACCACAGAAACGCTCGTTTGGTAGGTTTGCAGATTTGCAGGCGCAGTGTTATCTTAATCCTATTTATACTATCGCTGAGTTTGTAAGGCGCAGCGTTATCTTATTCCTATTTATACTATCGCTGAGTTTGCAAGGCTTATCTTATTCCTATTTATACTATCGCTGAGTTTGTAAGACTCCGTGGTGGTCTTAAATTTATTCATGCTATCGCTGAGTTTGTAAGACTCAGCGTTATCTTAAAATACAGTTCGTTGTTCGCCTTCGTGGACCTGTGTGTGGCCGTTATCAAATTTTACTGCTGTATTGTCGATCGTAAACAAACAAAGTATCGCTGCATGTGACAATCGTGCGGTCACCAGATAGCCTTGGCGTCTATCAGTCGCTGGTCCGCGATGATATATTTTTATGTTAATGCTGCTGCGTGAACAACATGTTCTCTTACAATTTTTGAACCATCTGTTTTTTACGTTCTTATGACAGTTTTTTTCTTAACCACGGAGGTTTATTTGGTTCAGAATGTATTTTAATTCTTGGTACACATAATTAAAATGATTCTCATAAAGTTTATCACGAAAGACAAAAGAGAGTTCTTGACTATTGATTTATCGTTAAGCTAAGATCGCTGATGAAGGAGTTTGGCAACTCCCGAAACAGCTGCACGATCTGCCTGCTACTAGTTTTTGAGCTAGTTCTTGCAATATTATTGTTGTGAAAAATCGGCAACATTTTGGTTACTAAAACTTGTAACCAAAACTGACCTCGACCCTGCTTTTCTTATCTGATAATTAAAAAAGTTTATACATAGTTGCATTGTTCTAAATGTGTTGCAATGTGTTCTAAAGTTACCAAAAATTAGATGGGAACTAAATGATATTACTTGCCAATAAGCCAATAACTTCTATTGACAATATTACAAAAGAATTGTGAATCTGAACTAAATTGTAGTAAATTTTCTCTAGTTTAATTTGGTAAAAAAATTGATTTTGGACACAATTTTTTTTTAAATGGATCAAAAATACGAGGGTGCAGGGTTGAAATTCGGAAAGGGCACCCCGAAATACATAAGGATTCCAGTTTTCAAAACTCACGGAAAATATTCCAGGCAAAATTACCAAATGACTGGACTAAAATGACTGCGTAATATATACAAATATTAATTCATAATAATCCATATTTCCTATAAATTCCAGAACATTTGACATGAGCAGACATTGTACAGCATCATACAAAATTCTGTTGTAACCAGTTACTTGTGATGAAATCCGAAATATTTAACAACGGATCACAAAATGATATTTATGAATTAGTGTTTCTGTGTGGGACTCAGTGAGACTGTTTTGATAATTGGTCGGCTAGTATATTTATTAAGGTGTTTTTCGCCACCCTGCAATTTTCCGAAAATCAAAACTTGTTTTCGTAAAATAACTTGTTTACACTTTTAAAAATATTTTATGTCTTACCAGTTCTGAAATTCGTATTTTTTTCGAAAGATAAAAGTAGTTATAAGGCTATAAGGCCGACACACAGTAGGAAACTACTTTTTTCGTCTTTGCTTCGACTTATGCGTTTCTTTCTTGAATAAAACGACGGTTTATTTATAAAATTCCGACGATTGCTGATCGTGATATCGTGTACACCACCAACAAATATTTGAAAAAGGGCTGTCCTGAACGGATCATAACTTCGTTATTGTTCCTTTTTTCATCTGGGCTCTGTTTTTTTTTTAAATATATTTTATATATAATATATTATAAAATCAATTGTAAAGAATAATTTGCTTATTTTTCGAAAGCCAGGGTAACCCTTTCACCAAACATTATATTTGAACTTCAACACTTTTTGGTGTTCGAATTCGAATTATTAAAGATAAGGAAGAAGAATATGCCTTCGAACACCTATAAAAGTATGTAAAGTCTTTTTTTATATGTTTTTGTAAAACTGTTCCAAATAAGCTGTGACCATTTTTTATGACTATTCTTGGATTTCATATGATAACTCGGTCAAAAATTTACTTTTCCAAATAAACCGTGGCATTATTTAATAGTGAAAACACCAATATAAATAACTGGGTTTATACTTTTTCGATATCTTTTTTCATTAACAGTCACTTGAATTTCGAAACTATGTTTGTTCCATTTAAGCTGAGAGTTACTGTATATCATCTTAATAGTAATATTGTAACTATAAACTAATTATATGTTTTATAAAAACGAAGCAATTGTTAGCATTAAAGTAAATAATTTGTTAAAGTCATTATGTCTAAAACCTTTCACATTTTTCAAACCGAATAAACGCCTCCAAGTTTTGGTTGCTGTCATAAACAGGTGATTACCGTTTGCTTCGGATACTCACTTCTTAACGAACTCATCTTTTTTTTGTTGTAGAAATCACTAAACGCAGAAATGAAGACTGAATTGTGAAATTAATAAACATTTCCTAAAAAATAACGCTTAGGAAAAATTTAAGACAATCAAGGGATGATTTTCATAAAAATATGTATTTTTCTATTCGTAGACAACTTCACAACTTTCAACAAGTAATGGAAATGGTGATGCTAGTATCATCGGAGTTGAACATAACTACAGAGTTACAAGAAATTTGGATAAATACGATCGATGGGAATTCCCGAGACATCGATTAAAGTTTTTTAACATATTAGGCGAAGGCGCTTTTGGGCAAGTTTGGCGCTGTGAAGCCTCCGACATAGACGGTAAGATAATACAAACAAGTAGTCAGTCATTTATTTCCGACTATTACGTTAAATGTAAAACATATGATACTCAAAATAGTGGGGATATCTATAGTTTATGACAACTTGTTTGGCCTTTCTCAAATGAACATGTACTAAATGAAAGAGAACGTTACCTAGCAAAAAACTTACAGTCAAGATGGTTAGTTATTCAGTGGCTCCCACCTAAAAAGAACCACTTCATCTTTTGAACTTCAAGTGATGAGTGTAACTTCAAAATAAAAAGTTAAATCAAAATATGTAGATTGAAGTTTCACTTTTGAAATTATGGGATATATCTTACATATCCGGCCAAACCAAAAAATTGCTTCTATTTCATACAAAACAGGTAAGTATAGTGTAGAACTTTTGAGTTAGTTAATATAACAGTAAGGGCGCTATTTTCGGCTTTGCCGAAACTTACATACTCTTGCAAACGTTTTCCAAATTATTCTTATTAGCAAATCCTTTTTTTTAATTTGCCCCTAAGAATCACATACGTAGCTACGCCCATTTTCTAATTTGACTTAAACGAGGCAATGTAGTCAAACTTCATTTACATTACATTTTGCAATCTTGAATCTCGTCTGCTTACAGTGAAGCCCCATTTTTAAGTTTTTCGCTATATAGGCGGTACCACGTCCTTGTGTCCGATTTTTATAAAACTTTCGATTATAGTCAGGCATTAATAAAAACTAGAAAATGCAAAGTTTGGTTTGTTTATATTCAACAACAAAAACGTTTTACCAACAAAAACTGTATTTTTAACCGATCGTTCCTATGGGAGAAATTTTTCTGCATTTAAATTTTTTCGATAATTTCAAGACTCTAGTAAGAGTTCACATTGAAACAGACAGACAGACACATGGACAATAAATTTAACAAAATCAAGTTAGTTGTTTTTATGTCTTATTAAGTGGGTGTCCAAGATTATTGACACAAATTTTAAATAAAAAATGTTGAGTAGTTTCAAAGATATCAGCGTTCTCCACCCCCATGGTTGCATCGATAACTGGGATAATTATTAACCGATTTAAATTAGTTAGTTTTGTTTGGTTCATATTTACAGTGGCTATCGTTAAGCGTAGGGGTTTTTTGAAATTTAATTTTTTTTCAAAATGGCAACCGATTGAAATTTGTTTAATTTTTTGCCGTTTTGTTATTGTTTCTAAATTGCATAAAAAATAGTTCAAATTGAAATACCCCCTACGCTTAACGATAGCCACTGTTAATACAAATAATACAAAACTAATTTCATGAAGATCGGTTAATAAATGCACAAATTATCTATGCGACAGTTTGAAAAAAGTCATTTGAGTAAAACGCATTGAAAGTTTTTAGACCGTATTTTCCATTTTTTAGACAAAAAAATCGATTTAAATCGAAAAAAAAATTTTTTGGTTTGGAGATCATTTGTTTTATTCAATCACTCCAGAACCCATTGGTTCCTGTCCGCAAATAACATTTTGTTGACATTGCTGGCTTTTAAGGAGGCATTTCTGTCTGTAATTATTATCCCAGCTCGGCTGAACATCCTTTCAGACTCCGTTTAGCATGCTTAAATGTAAAACTATTGTAAACCACAGTCTTTTAAATTTTACATTTCAGTTGCGCGGTTCTAAAATAAAAAAAATATATATATTAAATCATTATTTTTTCCTTAGATTATTGAAATAAAATAAAAAGACGTAAGACAAACCTTTCAATATTTAAGATAACTAATCCCTGGAACAGCGTGGGGTATTTCCAAATACTGGCGAAGCGCTATTATGGCGTCAGATGTTGGGGTCTTAGTTTTTTTGGCGATCTTTTCCTTTATAAATGGTAAGAGTGCTGACTGCTGTTGGGAATCATGTGTTGGCTCGATAAGGTCCGGAGTGGAAATAATATTTTTGCAGTGTCCAGTGATTTCCGTTCGAATCATCTCAACGGCCATGTTTGCGGTACTAAGGCTGCGGAAACCTTCTTTTTTGACTCGTATCCAATGTAGTAAACATCTTGGTAATGGTTCTGGATTCGTAGATAAACAGCCTGCGGTTAATCCCATCCAGCAGATGGTGACAAGCTGCAATACTTTCCGAAATTTTCATTGAAAGGTGCATGATACTTAGGCGATGATGAGGTTGGCTGATATTGGAATAACCAGGGAAATTGTTTCTTTACTGCTGGCTGAAATCCGATTTGTAGCTGAATCAAATGGCTCAAACAATAACTCTAAGTCTGCTATATATATACATTCAATTTGGTCAGGACAGCTCGCAATGACTCGGCAATATTATCACTCGTATAGTCAGTATTAGAGGTGGGCGCGGGCCGGGCTTTTTTTCGTGGCACGCGGGCTTACACAGGCCCGGAGCGGGCCCGGGCCTTAAAATCAAGATTCGTGCAGGCTTCGTGCGGGCCCGGGCCTTAGCAAAAAAGCCCGGCCCGTAAAAGCCCGAAATAAGCCCGCAAAAGCCCGAAAACAATTTTGATTTGTTCGCGCTATTTTTCTATATGCTCGAATTAGAACCACCATTTATAGCATTTTAATTGTTTATCAATACTACTATCGATTTGGTTATACATATTTTACTTATTTGCACACCACTAATCTAAAATTGGCTTCCTATTGTGAAATTGATAAAACTTTGAAATATAAAATATGTCGCGACTTAACAGTAAGCTCTCAAAAACACTGAAACAGCACAAGGTAAAACACGCTGGAACTCTACATTTTTTATGCTTTTGAGTGTATTTGATGTAAAAGAGGAAATAAAAACTCTTTTACTTAAAAAAGATGAGCTACAGCGAATTAGTAATTTAGATTTTTTATTACTTGAAAACGTTTTATGCTTCTTAAAACCTTTTAAGGACTGCTCTGAAGCACTTAGCTCTGACAAGGAACCAACAATGCAAATATTTGCATTGTGGTCAGAAAAATTATGTAAATTTTGCAGAACTAGCACACTTGATTCCCAAATAATAACTGAGTTTAAAACAATGACCCAAATTGCATGTCTTTTAAATTTCCTTATATATGTAAATAAATTTCGTGCGGGCCGGACCGGGCCCGGGCCTTGGTAAAAAGTTTCGTGTTTGGACGGCCCGGGCCTCTCAAAAAAGACTTCGTTTTCGTGCGGGCCCGGGCCTCAAAATACAGGCCCGCGCCCACCTCTAGTCAGTATCTTTAAGCAGCTTCTCAGTCGACAAAACAACACTTTTCAATTCAAATTTGCTTGTTATGAAATGGCATGTAGTCGTCAAGTAATGGTCATTGGCCCGAGAAGTCCAGCCATCTGCTGCCACCGCACAGTGCTTCACATCGTCTAGTATTACTTTCAGCTTTAATTCCATTTCCTCATACATTCTTTTTTAAAGAACAGTGGATAATGTTTTTCTACTTAGCAAGACGTATTTTAGGTGCAAGCAACAGACAAAATAGCGAAAGCCGAAATCTTCAACGTTTCGAAAAGGCTGTATATCAGTGCATATGATTTAAATAAGCGCATTGTCAAGCTTTGTTTCGAGACGGATGTGGACGCTAAGACCATTTCTGGTTGCGTCAGCAAAGGCTGCTGATACATGACATCCTTTATAGTTTGCAGAGTGATGCTCATCGCAGTGCGCACATTTGGGTGGTTGATCAAGGGTTTTCGTGCAATCTCGAATTGGTGACTCCCTTCAAAATTAAAATAGCTATAATTATTTCGGCAATAGTGCTTTGTATGGTCAAATACTTGGCAGTGATGACATTGCGGATTGTCGTTGAAGCGTCGAGGGGATTTCTCAGTTATAACTTGACGGCATCAACACTTGACATAAAATATGTTTTTGTCAGTAATGGACGGTTCCAACTCGACTTAAACGTGTTTAAACGACCGTTATTTGTTCGACTCACTTAATTTTGCAGGTTGCATACAATATGTCCAAGGGAGGCGACTTCTGACTTAAAGACAGCTGAGGAGGTCGAATGCGGCAGTTCTCTAAGTAACACTTTGCATGACCGTTGCTTCTTAAGTTAATATGAGTATAAAGGTAGCTACATTGCGTCAAGAAATTCGACAAATGAGTGGTGAGCTGTAATAGTAGACGGTAGAATACGGTTGATTTCGTGAAGTGACAATAGCCCATTGATGTTAGTGATACCATCAACAAAGATGGGTGGGGTTTTGGAAATTTGGCTTTACTTGGTTATTAGGTGAAGGCACCCCTTTATCAGCAGTGACGGTTTAATCATCAGTTAAAGGTTTTGAAGATGTTGTTAGCAAACGTTTATATTTTACCGATTGAACTATCACCTCAGCGGAAAATGTATCCAGTAGGAGTTTGGGGTCGTAGAACTTTACGCTTTTAAAATTTTCTGTGGCATCATTAGTTTCCTAGTATTTGATTACCAAAGTCAATCAAAGTTTTTTTTGCTTTGAGCAACGTTATGGTAGAGAATCATGCTACAGAGCTCTACAAACACTCAAATTAAATTTAAAAAATGCGCAAAAGCTGCATATAAAAATTCTAGGCTATGATTCAGAAACTAGTGATTCACATATTTCTGTTCTTTTTTCATATAGAACTACGTGAAAAATTGTGTAGTTTTCCTTTTATTTTAACATTGAGTGTCCTATGGCAGTAACTGTTTACTTAGAACCTCTTTTCATGTTGAAAAAAGCGTGCTAAACATACTGAATTTAGAAGCGTCATTTTCATGTATCGCTGCTTTTTAGCCTTTCAAAGTAACGTATATGTATTGTTTATCTGACGAAATCTTCTTTGGGTTGACACCCGTATTCTACGTTCTAAAAGAACCGTACAAAACTTACTGAGTTTAGAAGCTACGTTTTCATGTATTGGTGCTGTTTAGCCTTGTAAAATAACGTAGATAACTGCTTCATGCTGCTTTTTGGAGTGTTGGGACTCTGAAGACTACAACAATGATTTTTTCCTTTCAGAAAGAACGGTGAAAACTTAATTTTTGTCACTAGGTGACTAAAAGTCCGGGATATCCTTAAAGAGGGTTTAAAGTTACTCGACTATTTGCATTGACTAACTACTCAAATAACTTCGACTACGAACATGAAAAGTTAAATCGAGAAATGAAATTGTAAGTATTTTATAGTCGAAGCTATAGTCTTTGTCAATTTTTAAAATTAATTTATTGACCTGAATATCAAAGTTGTTTAATTTCATAGTCGAAGCTACAGTCATAGTCAATTTTCAATATTTGTTCATTGACTAGACTATAAAGTCAATATCATTTCATAGTCGAAGCTCCAGCTATAGTCAGTTTTCAACATTAGTTCATTGACTTGACTTTTCAAATGAAAAGCAAAAGCTGCAGTTATATTTGAAGAATTGTCTATTCATTTTTAAGTCATAGTCGAATTTTATGAAATTTTGCTATTTTCTAATCACTAATTTAAACCAAACCCTGTCCTTAAATTAGAAATTGTTGCTCATTGATGAGATATTGTTTTCAGGTTACTTACTTTTGTTGTATTTTGTGAGCATAGTTCTTTGTACCATGTCGAAGTTTGCTGACACGTTGTTTTGGGCAATATGGATTTTGAGTGTTCGTATAATTTCGCTGATGTTGCAGTTGGAGTGTATGTTATGGGTCATTCTGTGAATAGCTTGGCTATGGAGTCTGCTTTGTGGTTGTCCATTATATTTCTGAGGCTAGGGATCTATTATGCTAGCATAGAAGTTGTGGTTGTTGGAGTTAGATATAGCGGTAATAGCAGAGTGGGAATCTGTGCATATACTGAAATGGTCTGGTATATATATGCATATTTAATGGCTTTGTGGTTCACAAAGATTTTAGCTGAGAAGATTTTTGAGTATTGGGCAAAGAGTCAAATTTTTTACTATAGCCTCTGATTTGAGAAGATTTAGAGCCCTCGGTATAAATAAAGCTGTAAATTGAGTGGTCGTCTTCAGGGGAGAGAAAGAATTGTTGAAAGATATCCGGAGGTGTGTTGTTTTAACGGAAGGATGTTGAGGAAGTGTCTACTATTTAACTCAGAATTTGCTAAATGTATAATACTTGGGTGGTATCTTAGTGTTCTTTTTTGAGTTTCTAAATTGAAGAAATAATCTGAGAAGTTCAATAGTGCTTTAAACAATTTGACTGTTGAAAAATCGCGCCTATTTTCCAGTGTATGAATATTGTCTTCAAGGGAGTGGTGCGGAATGCTAAGTTGGTCTGATTGCTGAATTTTGAACTTCTGGCAACTTTATCAAAATATTATAGGAGTGCATTTAATCTTATTTCGTTATGTTATGTAGAACTTCATTAGAATGCAAAAAAGCAGCTGTTAAAATCTATATATCTACTGACTAATAGAGTTGTCATAAAAAGGGGGCTAATAGTCCTGTCATATGGTCGTAAAAAAGGGGGTTGTCTGGAAAGTATTCCGGGATTTTTAAAAATTGGTACCCTTTTGTTTTTCGGGGTGCTCTTTCCGAATTTCAAATGTCGTATCTTTGCCGCCATTGCTTAGTGTTTTGTCACGTGGACAATATCCAGTAAGGAATTCTCACAACGTTTTGCGCTTCAAGAAAAAGATTTGTTTTTGTAAATTGAGCTCCTATTGCAATATGCTGTATAATAAAAAATATGAGACAAATTAAGTATTTTTTAAGTTTTATTTGAAAAAAAATACTTAAACCATCTACTCGTTTATGAATTACTACGGGAAATTAAGTAGGGGGAGAGGGGTTATGCAATGTACTATAGATGGCCACAGTGATGGGGAGGGGGTCAAAAAAGCGTCAAAAGTGGGTTCGTAATTTGGGTACGTTCCCTTAAGCTTGAAAGTAATTTGGGGTGTTTAATTGGGAGTACTGGATGGAAGAGTGAACTAAAAAAGCTATTACGCCAAACTTGTTGGTTGCTCTGTTGGTAATTAGTGTATAATTTTTGGGGGTGGGGAGGACGTTAAGGTTTTGTATGTGTGTTTTTTTAAAGGAGATTATATGGGAGAAATGGTTTTTGATAATAATTTGCCGACCAATATAGTTATTTAAGCTTGCTTTTAAATTCCATTAGAGTATATTTTGAGGCATTTGCATGTTTAGAGAATAAGTATATTTATGTTATAATTCTCAATTACTTTTCTTACTATTTTTAATAGTATTTAAAAAAAAAAAAAAAATTCTGTCCAGTGGACTATGGTTACTGTTAACATCGACGTTGTATTTACCGTTAATACAGTTTTAGTCGTTATTGCATAATTAATAATGTATTTCTTCAGAACAATTGTCGAATGTTAGATTACTTTGGGTGACCAAATTGTAGGCAATTTTTGCATCTTAGGGGGTGCGGTATGTATGCACTTACTTGGACTGTTTTGTAGCCGATCGTAAGTTTCTCTGGGAGAGTGTGTTTTGTGAAGTATAATTAATCCAGTTTCTGTGAGTTTTTTAGCGACATTTTTTTTGTTCATTTGAATAAATGACACCTTTTTTAAATGTTAACAGTTTTATGATCAACAGCTGTGACATTTATATCTCCAATGATGTCAAGTTTTAATAATCTTTTTCGTTTTGTTGTATTTTTAATTTAAAGTAACAGGGTTCCAGCTCTTTCTTTACAAGATTCATTTTCGCCTCCACACGTGTAGTCTATTACTTTTTTAATCAAGAAAGGTGATGTGTCTTCAGAGTTTTTATTTTCTGTTTAGATGATGATTATGAAATTGGGTTCATTGTGTGTTGTTCTTTTTAAAGAAACTGTTTGTTCATGTCTGGTGGTAAAATTATTGTTGTGTTATGTAGGGCAACTGCCTAGATTTTGGATAACTGTTGCAACTATTCGTTAGTGTTATTGTTGATATATCTTTTTGTTCTTATTTATTTTATTTCTTTTTACACTTGTTTAGATTATTTTATAAGTTATTGTAGCACTTTTGTCACTACGTTTGAAATCACACGTCTTTACTCCGCGAAGTTTAGAATGGTCAAGTTTTTATCTATTTATTTATACTGATATTTTGAGAAAACGCAAAAAATGTCAACTTAAAATATACATTGCAACGTAAGTTACGACCTTAGAAAGGTACATGTTTCCAAAAAAGGCGAGCACATGCCTTCCACGATTTCAGCTGATTGGTTTTATTCTAAAAAGGTTAATAAAACATTAATCTGTATGCCTAAAACCATGGAATGAAATAGTATTTAAAAATATTGAAAAATATGGTTTTGATACACTTTTGAAAAAAAAAAAAATACAAAAATGGGAATGAGTGGACTTGGTACAACCCCATTCAACCTCGAATTGCTGCCGAGGATGACGAGTCTACCGACATAGCTGTATCAATTCGTCATATCGTCCTAATCAAGAATATAAATACTTTTTGGGATCCTCTCTTCTATGCGTTACATACTCTTGCTTTAAAAAAAAAAAAAAAATATACCGTAATACATAGTGTATACTATACATGGTATAAAAAAGGAGGCACATGCGGGACATTTAAGAAAGTTAAACAGGACTATTTACATTTTATGTTCTTCATACAATTATAGCTTAGCTCATTATGGAAACCACTTTTGAGTTTAAAATTAAAAAGAAAATATCTTACCAATTTTAACATCGAACGTGTACCATGAGAAATATCACTTTCTATATTAAACACTAGCAATAAATATTCTGTATTAATGTACATAACCTGCCTTTCTGTGTTTTTATAAAATGTCACTGCATAAGAACTTAAAATCGAATCGAAATGTTGCGTTTCTATAAGAGCGCCGAAAACAACGACATTCTAATTATGCTATCTGAGTTTCGGCAGCTGTTTCAATTGGAAAATGTGACGAGGAGTAAAAACAATATTTCATATTTGAAGTTTTAAAAAAAACATAGGTAATATCCGACTAAGACTTACTTTTTAAAATCGACTGTGCGACGTAAGTACGTAGTATTGCTTCTATAATAAAACACTAATTAAATTATAAGTCGGAATCAAAGATTATTTCTAAGGAATAAAATGAACTCTTAAAATATCATAGACATTTCTGTTGTGGCTCGATTTTTTTTTATTTTTTACATTACTTTTGCTTAACCTTTTAGGTGTTTTGGGTGTAACTACAGTAGCTGTGAAAACACTGAAAGAGAGCGCAGCTGATTTGGAAAAAAAGGATTTACTTTCCGAACTTGAGGTAAGATTTAATCTTTTTATATGCTTTTAAATGTTTGTAGGTACGTACATAGTATATACATTAAGGGTGATAAAAAATTGTGTTTTGATATAAAAATAAGAATCAGAATGCACAAAACCAAATTTCCTTATACAAAAATGTAAACATTAGTAATAAGAGCTTAAATTTTAACTGGTATATTTTTAAATAAAAAAATAAAGATAGCTATCTTCGGTTTTTTGTATACCCTTCATCCCCTTATTTCTTATTTTATCTTTATCTTAATTAAAAGACTACATACCAATTTTCATTGTTATACCTAATTGTTGTCAGAGATATAGAAATTATCGATTTTGGGTATAAGTAGTCCCAAGTCCATTTTATAATCAAAATAGTTGTCTTTCCTCCCAATAAACACTAGTAAGAAAGAAAAGAAGAAAAGTTTTCATACAAAAACTTAAATTTGCTTTTCTTTCTCTTAAGTGAAAATATTAATTTTTTAATATCAGAACCGCTATGATAAACACAAAAAACCTCCATAAAACGACGAAGAAATGTTGCTTTTCTTCATTTTGTATTCTATGGTTCTCAATGAAACTTTCAGACAGAGCGCTGTTCAGGAGAACGAAGTTAAAGTGTCTTTGCGATCGTTTTTTTTTTTTGCTGCTATTCAATGTGTGAAGAGTAGAAAAAATGTTTATAATAGCCCTAATGTACTTACATTCAAAATAATTATACTTTTCATCATAATTTTGCAAATGAAAAAAAATCAAGGGACCTTATAGATTTAGTTGGATTCGAGCTGTTTGAAAACAAATTATCGTTTAACACTGAAATTATGCTGATCAAAATATATATACAGTCGAGTCCCGATAATTCGTAATGGCACGGGAATCACATTTTTTACGAATTACGCGGGACTTCGACTTCCCGAGATTTCCATTTAACGAGGCTCAACAAAAAAAAAATCGAATTAACGGGGCTTATATATTTTAGATAATGGGTTACAATTTTCTTTATTGTTAAACTCAATAAGTCAACATAAGTACATTCATTCGTACATTTAATATATTAAATGCGAATTAAACAGTAACATAAAATTATAATAACAAAAAATTAAGCCAATTATTATAATCATAAAACATTAGAAACATAAAGGTAAAATAACAAAAATTCAAGTTTTAAAGTAATTTGTAATTTGGGATTGCTTCATGTTTTTTTCTCTTATATTTTCTTCTGAGTTTTCTAAACATATTAGGTTGTCGAACAAACTTTTTGGGACATCATGTGTTGAAAAATAACATCTTAGTTGTGGTATTAACGCTCTGACATGTAAGTTCGTTAAAATTTTTTCTCCTTCGGCGCCATCATCTTCGTCACTTTCATTATTGTTAGAAGAAATTTCTTCCAAAATATCAATGTCATCCATCAAAATACCGGCTACTAGCAACGTCAATGTCAACATTTACGTACTGCAATGTCAATGGCAACATTTACGTATTCATCGAAAGTGATAGCATTTTCGGAGCTCAATGAAATGGTTTCCCAAAGATAATCAATGTTCAATTGATTGTCTTCCAATAAATTATTGTTTAATTTTTTAATGAAACCCCAAGCACGAAAGCAGTTTTGTATACACAATGTGCCAATATTTTTCCAAGCTTTATAAGAAATTTCCATAGCTGTTAATAATGTGCAATTAAACTTTTTCTTTTCATCAATGCTATTAACCAGTTTAATAACCATTTCCTTACAGTATAATGACTTAAAATCTTTTATAATACCCATGTCAAAAGGTTGCAGCTTAGACGTAGTGTTGGGTGGCAAAAACTAAATTGTTAAGTGGTTAAGATGAGGAAAGCCATTATGCGCCGTACAATTGTCTATGAATAGCAATATCATTCGGTTATCAGCTGCCATGGTGTCATTTAACATTTGAAGCCATCATGTTGTTGTTGTTGTGAGAGATTACGAAACAAAATTACGATTTATAAGAGGTTTAATGTTGTTTGCGTTGCGGAAAATATTACGAACTAACGTGGGGACCAAAATGT
The DNA here is from genome assembly GCA_037044515.1 of Phortica magna. Taxonomy (NCBI): domain Eukaryota; kingdom Metazoa; phylum Arthropoda; class Insecta; order Diptera; family Drosophilidae; genus Phortica; species Phortica magna. The sequence goes on from JBAMBP010001879.1 coordinate 13,910, forward strand.
ATGAAATTTTTACGAACTATCTAATTTTTTCAAGTGGACAGAAATTTGTACGAATTATTGAAAATTTTGAATTAGCGTGGTACGAATTATCGCGACTCGACTGTATTGTTCACAAAAAAAGAAGAAGAGATTTTCATACAAGGACTTTACATTTGTTAATTTTGTACATACATTTGTTACTTCTGTACATACTGCACCAGGGTATATTGTGTTTGTTTGTCCGAAATGTATGTAACGCATAGAAGGAGCAGAGGGGGACCCCATAAAGTATATATATTGTTGATCAGGACGACAAGAGAAATTGATTAAGCGCTGTCCTTCCGTCTGTCCGCCCGTCCTCACCAATGGTTCTCGGAAACTATAAAAGATAGAGACTTAAGATTTGGAGGATAGACTCGTGATGCTCGGCAGCGGATCAAGTTTGAACGGTTTTGAGCCGCGCCCACTCCTTCCCGCCCAACCAGCTCCGCCCACTGTTTGAAAAGGCTATAACTTGAACACCAGAAACGCTAGAATCATGAAAGTCGGTAGGTAGACTCAGTATGATGAAGTTCTATAAAACTGCATACCACAATTTTCCCCCTTTCCCTCTCATTACTCCTCAAAAGGTGTTTTATTGTTAATTACTGTATCTTCAAAACCATGAAAGGTACGGACCTGAAATGTTTGTATTTGGACTACCCATCAAATGCCGGTAAACTTAAATTTTGGGTAAATTACAGTTTATTTTTTTTTAAATTGGTGTATCTTCAAAACTATGAAATATACGTGTCTGAAATTTTGTATGCAGGTTTGGTTAATATACGTCCTTAAAACTGCATACCGAAAAACACTCCTTTATTTCACGGCTTTCCCCTCAGAGGCCAGCAAACTCCAACTTTTCGTAAATTCCTCACTTTTGACTGATTTTTTTGATATTTAGAACATAATTGGGTGATGCCAAATATACGGTTTTTTAATTGGGACATCACACCTCCTACCGTGTGTGCAGTAGTTTTTATAGTTTCTGAGTACCATTGGTGTGGACAGACAGATGATCAGTCTACGAAAGGATGATGGTGAATGTGTGATCTGCGATTCCTGTGTCCGTCCATGTACGCTGCGATGAATGCAGTTATGGCTCATATCAGGGCCATTGTGTGATATTTGACGGACCCGGCGTTTCCGTTGCTTACTACTACGAATCGTGCAATATACAGGAAAACGACTGTGATGGTTATCCTTAAATCGTAAACATTGGCAGCTCGAAAACTGATTTGTTCCACGAGCGCAATAAATAAGGCTTCAAGTAGAACTATTAAGAGGAAATCTCACAGACTGCAGTAATTTTTTATACTTTTGCAAAAAGAGTATATTAACTTTGTCGTGAAGTTTGCAACGCAGAAAAGGAGACATCTCCGACTATATAAAGTATATATATTCTTGATCAGATCCACGAGACGAGTTGATATAGCCATGTCCGTCTGTCTGTCTCTCTGTTTCATTGCGAACTCGTCCCAGAGTTTTATAGTTAGCAAAAAAATTTAAACGCAGAAAATTTTTTTCTCTTTGCAGGTATTTGGTATGTAAAATTCAGTTTGATCGGATGATTATAGCATATAGCTCCCATAGGAACGATCGTTCAAAAATGAGGTTTTTGCTGAAAAAACCGAGTGTTTTTGGAGTTATCGACTCAATATTTTGCACAAATACTTTATTTAATACAACAAAGATACCGTGCAAAAATGGTCAAGATCGGGCTACTATAGCATATAGCTGCCATAGGAAGGATCGGTCAAAAATGATGTTTTTGCTTAAAAAACAGCGTGTTTTTGGAGTTATCGACTTAATATTTTGCACAAAAACTTTTTTGACATCAACAAAGATACTGTGTAAAAATGGTCAAGATCAGGTTACTATAGCATATAGCTCCTATAGGAACGATCGGTTAAAAATACAGTTCTTGTTAGAAAAACTTTTTTGTTCTTGAATATAAGCAAACCAAACTATGCTATTACGTGTCTTTATTAATGCCTCACTAAAATCCAGAATTTTATAAAAATCGGACATAAGGGCGTGGTACCGCCCATACACCTAAAAACTTAAAAATGGGCTTTCTCTGTGAACAGACGAGACACAAGATTGAAAAATGTTGTAAAGTTTGACTACATTGCCTCCTTTAAGACAAATAATAAAATGGGCGTGGCTACGTATATGATTCTTTTTGGAAAATTATAAAAGGATTTCCTAATAAGAATAATTGTGAAAACGTTTGCAAGAGTATATAATTTTCGGCATAGCCGAAAATAGCTCCCTTACTGGTTTTATTTTCCAACAAGAAACATATACGTAGCCACGCCAGTTTTGGTTACAAGTTTTACAATATACGAAGTCAAGACTTGACTTCACTCCAACCACGCAGTGGCCCTTAACAACAACAACAATTTTGCAAGGCGATGGATCGAAGCAGCACTTCTCGAAGATTTTCGTTGATAACGTATGACTCTCATACAGTTTATCACGAAAGACAAAAGAGAGTGCTGTGAGGACGCGAATTGTAGGTAAATTCGCGACTCACATGTTGAGATGTCATCATTGTTAATCGACAGCATATAAGTCATCGACATTGATTAGCGACGCTGATTAGCGGCCGCATTCGATTAAGTTGCATTGCGAGGTTGATTATCGCGCAGCAACAAAGTATTGAGGCTAACAGCGCGTACTTGTGCCGAAAATTACAACAACATAAGTTTTTATAAGCAAGCCAGCGTGGTTGTTTTTGTGGATGCGCCAGATTGCGAAAGTGACGGTGGAAAAGGAATGCAGAAAGTACGACTATGCTTGTTGTTGTTGCGTTTTATGACGGTAAGTTTTATGACTGTTGGCGTGGGCGCGGCAACAACAATAGCCGGTACTTAGCATAAGCATCGCCACTGACGTCAGCATGACGGAACGTCAGTTCAATGCATAATGTGATGTTGTGTTTGGCGCGACAGATCTACATTGATCTGTATGATTCGCTTGCCGACAAACAACTACAATAAGGACGATTGACACAGGCGTATGCACGACAAAGCGTGGTAGCGGCAGTTGAGTGCAAGCATAGGTAAAGGCTGGCGTTTGGCGGTTTATTATTGGGTCGATGACACAACAGCGGTGGATGATCAGTTGTCTTCGCACACTGTTTTGCCTTTTTGTAAGCATAGCCAATGACAAAAGGCAGTGACGTCACTGAAGGCCAAAACCAAAGGGTAGAATTTTATTGTCTAAATCCCCAAACCATTTCGAGGCATTTGCGTTAGTAACCAGTGGCGCGTTCATACGCCGGCACTGGAAGGAATCCAAAGACAAGTTCTTTGCATTATTTCGAGCGGCAGCTGGTGAAGTTTCACCGTGCCAGCTAACCTTAGGTACCGCAACGGGCGACTGGGTGCGACCTGAAGCTACGTGTGTTGCGCAAAGTCGAGGTGAACAGGCCATCCGACTTGCGCAGACGTGAGCATCAGCGGTTCGCAACAGGAGCGAACCAACATGGAGTCCAGTGGGTTAAGCGGTAACGGCAACCAGCGCCAAGACGAGGGTGGACGACTCCCCACGACCAGCGGCAGCAAATAGCATTTAAGTTAGAACCTTAAGTCAATTATTGAGCATCAGCGGTTCGCAACAGGAGCGAACCAACATGGAGTCCAGTGGGTTAAGCGGTAACGGCAACCAGCGCCAAGACGAGGGTGGACGACTCCCCACAACCAGCGGCAGCAAATAGAATTTAAGTTAGAACCTTAAGTCAATTATTGAATTTGTTTATCAATAAAAATAAGAAACTGTTTCAAACTGCAAACTTAATTTGTGTGTCAATTATTTGGCAGCCGCCAGGTGTCCGGCAGAATTACAAATTATTGTAAAGCCGGCTGCCTGGTATCTCTTTGAGCTGCCCCAGCCGAAAGACCTGGGCGAGAACCGGGAGTCCTTTACATTGCTACTATTGATTTATCGTTAAGCTAAGATCGCTGGTGAAGGAGCTTGGCAACTCCCGAAACAGCTGTACGATCTGCCTGCTGCTAGTTTTTGAGCTAGTTCTTGCAATTTTATTGTTGTTAAAAATCGCCAACATTATTTTGGTTACTAAAACTTTTAACCAAAACTAACCTCGATCCTGCTTTTCTTATATGATTAAGTTATAAAGGTCGCTAAACAAACCACACGAAAACTATTTTGTTTATAAGATAGAGAAATTGTAAGAATAGTGATTTCACGTAACCAGAGCAAATTGGAACTAATATCTGGCATACAAAATGAAGAGAGAAGCTCGATTAAGTCGTTGTATAGAAAACGTTTTTGTTTTTTGAATCCACTTGAAATCATACTTATGTTCAAAGGGAGGTGATAAAAACTAGTAATTTCCATATCTCTAAAAGACGTTGAGGTGTACCAGTAAATCTTGGTATGTAGGCTATTAAGATAAAAAGATACACGATTTCGACGATAAAATGGGCGTGACACAAAACAGAGCATGAAAAGTATTTAACCTTCGGCAAAGCTGAAGATAGCGTTCTAACTGGTTTATGTTACTTCTCAATTTTTTGTAATTCAGAACAGGGAGCACAGACATCAACAAGTAGTGCTGCCACCTTACAAATTTATGGAAATAATCTCAATTGTAGGCATATGAAACATTCGCTGCACGTTTTCCGGAACTCTTCTCAGCGAATGTATGTCAAGTGTACCCTCATTTTATTTGTAGCGTTCAATGTTCCAATTCATATGTTCCGGCAATACAAACAAAATAATATAAGGAAATAATTTTTGGTCGGCTATAACCATCAAAAAAGATTAATTTAAACTTCTTTTTGACCTCGAAGGAAACTTTTGAATAGGGACAAACCATATAACGTTGTGTGCATTTGACAAGAATATAAAAAGCAAACACAAAAGGCAACGTCTCCTTTTTGGATAAAAACGAAACAGAAATAAAATCATTTTATATTTTTATACTCTGTACATACTGTACCAGGGAAAGAGGGGAGGGGGACCCCATAAAGTGTATATGTTTTTGATCAAGACGACAAGACAAATTGATTAAGCGATGTCCATTCATCTGTACGTTCGTCTGTCGTCCTAACCAATGGGTCTCGGAAACTATTAGAGATAGAGACTTGAGGTATGGAAGATAGACTCGTGATGCTCGGCAGCAAATCAAGTTTGAATGGTTTTGTGCCACAACCACTTCTTCCCGCCCTACCAGCTACTTCCACTTTTGGAAAAGACTATAACTTGAACACCAGAAACGTTAGAATCATGAAAATTGGTAGGAAGACTAAATATGTAAAGATCTATAAGACTGCATACCACAATTTTTACGGATACGTACGGACCTGAAATTTTGTATGTACACTCAGTAAACACATGTCCCTAAAACTGCATACCAGAAAATATCCCTCAGTATTTTCGACTACCCCTCAAAGATCATCAAACTTAAATTTTTAGTAAATTCTACTTTTTTTAACTTAAATCTGTATATCTCCACAACCATAACAGATACAAACCTGAAACTTTGTAAGCAGGCTCTATAAATGAACGTCTTTAAACCTGTTTGTCACATTTTCCCCCCTACCCTTTATTACCCTTCAAATAGTGTTTGCACGTCAAAGCCCATATCTCCGAAATTGTTAAAGGTACGGACCTGAAATTGTACGTAGACAAAGTATATATAACTTCTTAAGACTGCATACCAGAAAATACCATTATGTGTTTGGACTACCCATCAAAGACCGGCAAACTTAAATTTTGGGTAAATTCCAGTTTATTTTTATTAAAATATGTATATCTCCACAACCATTAAATTTACGTGTCCGAAATTTTGTATGCAAGTTCAGTTAATATACGTTTTTGAAACTGCATACCGAAAAACACCCCTTTATTTAATGGCTTCCCCCCTCAGAGACCAATAAACTCGAACTTTTCGTAAATTCCTCACTTTTGACGGATTTTTTTGATATTTGGAACACCATTTAAATGGGTGATGCCAAATATACGATTTTTTTTAATTGGGACGTTACACCTCCTAGCGTGTATGCAGGGTATTATATGGTTGAGTGTACTCAACTACACCGCCCTTACTAGTTATCTATATTTTATTAAATTGTCTTTATATATTCATGTGCGGGAGGGGGTTCAAAAACCTGTGCCAGCGGGTTTGGTTCACGTGGCTTACTCTCCTTTTGGTTCCGTTGCACTATCGTCCAAATTTTAACTTAAGTTGTTTATATATATTCTTTCTTTCTTCTTTGTAAACTTACATTTTGGCACTTCTATATCAAATTGTTTCGGCACATGACAAAATAAAACAATCTTATACAACATGTACACGATGCAAGGCCAATCGAGTGTATTTTTGTATCGCACTTTTCTGTACACGTTCACACGGCCATAACTAGTAAACGACTGCCTCCACATAAACTTTTGCTTTTGCCTACTTTAATTTTTTTATTGGCTCTTATCGCTCCGGACTTAATCTCTAGAATTTCTCCAACGAGGATCCCGTTAGTACAATAAACATCTAGTTGTTCTTTTTTAACACCCAGTCTTTCCCCAAGGTAACCCTGAGAGTTAAAAAGGTGACAGCCAGTTATGTGCAATTCTATTGTTTTCAACCTCAGCTGCAACAACACACGTTCATAGCAAACCTGTTGCCGATATGATCGAATGCAGGAAGGCAAATAGACGACAAAATTCCAACGATGACCTAATGCTGGTGATTGTCAAACAATAGGAAGACGGTCAACAACGCCACGAAGAGGAAAACGAGTCAAGCAAACATCATCAAAACAACAAAAACCAAATCTCTTCAGCACTACAAAACATAGCCACTGGACAACATATCGCGTAACGTAGGCCACACTCATACAACACGTCCAAGCAATTTGCGGGAGCCATACATAAAAATGAAGCATTAATAAGCAAACAAAATCTCTACAGCACTACAAAACATAGCCACTGGACAACCTTTCGCGTAACGTAGGTTACACTCATACAACACGTCCAAGCAATTTTCGGGAACCATACATAAAAATGAAGCATTACTTCCTTCACCATTTTAAAATTTTCACTTCTTTGAGGGGGTAAACGACGATCGATTTCCTCTCACAACCCTACCATGTTGCCGACGAAACTTACTACACGAGCTGGTAGAAATTTGCGCGTGAATTTAGAGCTAAAATTTTTACCAAGCACAGTTTTCTGGAGCGTATATAAGACTAAGACGTATATAGAAAGATCCATTGTTAAAAAAAACACAAATATTGCAAAATGAATAAATAAATAAATGAATTCTCAAAAAAAGTAATAAATAAACAAGCAAGTAATAAGAATTAAACTACAAAAATAACAAAAGCAAAAAAATTACGTCCAACAACTGAAGACTTGCCGCAGTTACACACAAAAAAAAACTCAACACTTCATATAACGATAATGGAGGGGCAAATACGCTCAACATGCAAAACAGCACGATACTCTCCCTTGTAGACACCGTTTATTTGCATTTTGCAAGCTAAGCAACTACTCACACTCAAATAATGGTATGACGGCAACCTTATGCTTGGATTCCAGTCGAGGTCACGAAGGGCAAATAAGGAGGATTCTTCCTGTATTGACTCAATACGTTCATGATATTTTTTTTATACTGAAGGGCCGAAATACAACACCAATATTCGAGAAATGAGCGTGTAAGGACTTTTGTGATGTACGGGTTATTTAATTCCTTTGACCAACGTTTAACAAACGTTTATACACTCGATGTTTTGCAATTGGATACAGTTTGCGCACGTCAAGACCGACCCGATTTGTGTTAGGACGGCGTACAACTGTTGTTCGCTTGCTCCGCGGACTTTTCTTTCCTCAATGACCACAACCATAACATTTCGTTCAGTTAAGCATAGCGGGATACAACGGATAATGACTGTTTATCAGAACGGTATTCTCAATCAACCGAATTGCGTGTTTTTGAAGGGAGGTACGTCCTTAACGTTTTCTTCAAATGCTATGAAATCCTTCTTTCTCTTTCTCAGACAGCTCCCACGCTCCTTGGGTAACTTCTATGTAAAGAACTCCCGGCTCCTTTTCGCCACCACTGTTGCGACTTCTGTCAGCCTTCAGCGACGTCACTGCCGCACACTGCCATTGGCTATGCTTACAAAAAGGCAAAACAGTGTACGAAGACAACTGATCATCCACCGCTGTTGTGTCATCGACCTAACAATTACGCGCTGTTAGCCTCAACACTTTGTTGCTGCGCGGTAATCAACCTCGCAACGCAACTTAATCGAGTGCGGCCGTTAATCAGCACCGCTAATCAACGTCAATGACTTATATGCTGTCGATTAACAATGTTGACATCTCAACATGTGAGTCGCTAATTTACATACGTGACATTCTGGCTATGCTGACGACCGTTAGGAGCCCACAGTCGCTGCTTACATACATTTTGAATCACCATCGCCATCGGAAAGCACTCCTTGCTGCTAACGACAGTGAGTACCGAAACCCCCCTTCATATTCTGGAAGCGCAACTAACTGCTCACAAAATCGGAAACGAAGTCGAAGCTTCCGAAGTTGAAGCGCGAACCAGACCATTCCTCACGAAATCGAAGCGCAAGAATGCCGTTGCTGAAATCGGAATTTGACTACCCAATTTCCCACGAAATCGAGGCGCAAAAATTCAGCTCCCGAAATCGGAACACGAACTAAACCATTGTTCACGAAATCGAAGCGCAACATGCAGCTCCCGAAATCAGAACAAGAACTAAACTATTTTTCACGAAATCGGAAAGCGCAAAACTGCCGCTCACGAAATCGGAAAACGAACTAAACTGACCGTCACCCAATTCCTCGACAACGACCATTTGTTCCTACCCCATGGAGCGAAACTACGGACGCGTCCTCCCTTCTCCTGCTGCGAGGCTAGTCACACTCAATCAACAGGCGAAAGTTGGGTCCGGGAGTAAAGGCTTCGCCTCGCCTTCCGGTGGTGGCGCTGCTCCTACGTCCTCGACGAACAGATTCAGCTCGCTTACATGGGCTGAGCGAATATTGCCCCTCTTCCGCTCTTGCACTTCAGCAATCACCGGGGAACGGAAACCTCGCACCACAAATGGTCCATCAAACCGAGGTGCCAACTTGGCGACAAATCCCTCCACTGCCTTTGACAATGGATGCTGCTCAGCAGCAGCTTTCGTCATTTCTTGCCTCACCAAAGCGAAAATCTTTTCTAACTGGGTCAACTTTTCACCTAGACTCACTGCCTCCAACCCGGAGCCCAGGGTGCATTCGTCCCACAGCGCTTTCGGTAACCGAGGCTCACGGCTCTGCACCAAGAACGCTGGATGAATACGCCGTACTGTCTGCCACGCTGGAGTTTACCGCGAGCGACAACTCCGGGAGATGTTCGTCCCACCGACGCTGGTTCCCTGCGGCGAACTGGACAATCATGGTCTTCACGGTTCGGTTGGCCCACTCCGTGGGAATTTTCTTGAGGAGTATAAGGCGCTGTGAACTGCTGCCTCACTCCCAAATCCTCCAAAAACCGTCTAAACGCCCGGCTGGTGAACTGAGCCCCATTATCGGTAATCAGCACCTTCGGCACGCCAAACCTTGCCAAAATCCGCTCCCGAAACGCCTTCCGGAGGCTCTCCCGACTGGTCTTCCTATGGCACTATGTGGTTCCTCCAACACCCCCCGACTCTTCTGCCCAGGCACACAAAGTTTTTAGTCAGGGCAGCCCTCTTGCCCGAACCGTAAGGGTAAGTAGCGGTATAGGTTCCCATTCTCCACCATAAAGTCGGGGAACTTCTCCGGGTGTTTCTCCACGCCGACTATCTTTTGCTACACTCAGGGACAGTCGGCAGCCCCACCCTCTACCACCACCCCGCGGCAAAGCGCACCAAGAGGTTGCTCCTCAAACTCCTTCTGGTGCTCCTCCCGCCACTTCCAATGCTTGCCCTTCTTCAGCAATGAAGTCAGGTGGAAGCTATTCTTGGAGAAGTCCACGACGAACCTTCGAGGACAAAGGACACGACCCCCACGAACTGGCAAACCTCTTTAAGATTCTGTGGCGGCGCCAACTCCAAGATGGCTGCCACTTTCTTAGGATCCGTCTTGATCCCACTCTCTGTCACCACATGACCCAGGTATTTCAGCTCTTTCTTGAAAGAACTCACATTTTTCGCGGTTAGCACATAGATTCGCGGATCTGAGGCGCCGGAACACCTCCTTGAGGTTGTTCGATATGCTCTTCTAAGGTCCGCCCTGTAACGACTATGTCGTCCAAGTAAGCAAACGCGTGTGGTTCAAGTTCTGGGCCAATAACCTGGTCCAGGGCACGTTGGAAAGTTGCCGGCGCTGAATGCAGCCTAAATGGCATCACTTTTCCACTGAAAGAGCCTACGGCCGGGGACGGTAAACGCTGTACATGGCCTACTGGCCTCGTCTACTGGAATTTGCCAATATCCATTCTTCAGATCCAGGCTACTAATGTACTTCGCATTTCGTAGCCGATCGAGAATGTGGCCAATCCTCGGTAAAGGGTAGGCGTCAGGGACCGAGCGGGCGTTCAGCTGGCGATAGTCCACGCACAGTCGCCACTTCCCTGTTTTCTTCCGCACGATCACGATCGGCGCACTATGTGGACTGCGCGACGGCTCAATGCATCCATTCTTGATGAGTTCATCAACTTCCTGGTTAATGATCTCCATAATGGCCAGGTTCCGAGGAAAATAGCGCTGCTTGATTAGGCGCTCGTCCTTCATAACAATGATTAGGTAGCCTCCGGTCCTTGTGTCGAACGGCGCTAGTTCCTTTCTCAGGAACTCTTCCATCAGCTGCGGCTCTTCCTTGGACTGATCTTCCGCAAGGCGACACGCGGATCGAATCCTTCGCACTCTCGCGGACCCTCTTCCGGGGCTGTGTGCCCGGGGCCCACGCCTGCGTCCAACCCTTTGTCTGCCAACCTTTCCCTCACTTGGAGGTGCCGCCGTTGGATCGTTCTCAACCGCGCCACTCCGTCGTCCTTCAGGCAACCTCTAAGCTCCCTTAGAACGACCAATTCTTCGCCACAGCGCAATTCAAAGCCGATTCCTTATAAGAAATCCAACCCTAGAATTACATCGTCCATCAGCGACTCCAAAACCAGCAAAACCATCTGGCAGGAGCGCTGACCGAGCCGCACTTCGACGCAAACCGACTCCGTCACTGGAGAGTTTGATCCGTCTGCCAATAGGACAACGCTATTTACTGTCTTCTTACAACCGCCGGCGCTGAACATAGCCGCCAGGCGCCCAGCTTTCAACACCAACTGTGCTGCCACCACCCATGCTGCCACCTACAGTGCCACCACACGGGCAGCCACCCGCACCACGATTTCGGCTCTCTCGTTCTAGAAGTTGCATTGGCCGTACCCAACATGGCTCCCACTGGCGAGCCTGCCAA
>JBAMBP010001884.1:0-10973 GCA_037044515.1 Phortica magna
GTTTTGGATATTGACTGGTCTAATCCGAAATATATTGTTTCCGGCGGATCTGACAATACGGTACGCGTGTACAAATCGCGAAAAGCTTTAACAGCAGACAAATAATTCAAATTTAGGATATAATGTTAATCACTTAAATTTAATAAATAAAACGATATAATTTGAAACATTAGCGGTAAACTAAACCGAGCAACGGTTTTAATTAGGGTTGGCTCTGCTTTTTATATTTTTTGTGTTGATAACCACTCGACTAAAAGCTACACGTAGTCGTATATTTAAATGGAATAATTCAGAATCTATGGAAATAACTTCATGTTCTGGGAGCTTATCGAATATTTTTAATTTTATTAAGTTGAAAAGCAGCACACGACACGATACGCGTTTCAATCGGCATTGTAAGAAAACGACCTAACACAAGTTGGCAGCGCATTGCATGTCAGTCATTCGTATTTCCAACACTGGTTCGGCACAAAAAACAGAAAGCATCGGTGCCGCCGTCTCCATTTGGTTGAATTTAACCAACATACTGTGATTTTGCGAATGTTAATTTATTAAGAGGTAATTTGTTAAGAAATTGGTCGAATTCAACAAACGATAGCACCTGTCCGGAATTCAATATTAGAGCGATTAGCATAAAGCTTAGGAAAGAGGAAGAGGGAAAAAGTGTGCAAAAAAAGAAAGAAATTAATAAAACTCGAGTGTGTGAAAAGTTGTGATACGTTTGCTCGAAAACTGCAATTCTTGTGGTAAATACTACGTGCGCGACATAAAATTCCCTTATACTTTTACAGAGAATTGTGCAATCGCGTTGGTGCGCCCGGAATTACGGTTCCCTCTTCACCGTGGACAACCTCTTGATGCATACCGTGTGTCGAGTTGCAAAAAAGTGTCGCTTTGCTGATTGATTTTTACGTTGAATTTGCTGTCTTTGTGAATAATTCAACTCTATATTTAAACATTTATCAGGCAATTGCAAAGACATTTCGCAATTTCATTGCTTGTCAGTCGCGTTTGATTTGTCATCCTCTGCCTGCCCGTCTGTCTGACTTTTTCGATCGTCGTATGTTGATTATTGCATTTACTATTACCCAAAATGGCTGAAAAACAAAAAGAAAAAAAGATACTGTGCACAGTGTGTGTGTCTGGTTTATTGTTGTTATATTGTTGAACGACACTGACGCATCGTCGATAATCTTCATATTTTTCTAAAATGTCAAGCGCATATATTCGTGTATCTATAATGTTATTCCCACACTGCAGTTAAATCGGTCAAGGACCTTATCGCAACGATGCCACACATTGCATGGCAAGGACAGCATTTGCAACTTGAAATTTAAAGAAAAAACAAATATTTATTAATTTTAGCACGCTATGCTTATAACAATATAAACTTTTTGTTGCAGCACATCTAGCCACAAACGAGTAGACTGAGTTGCTTTTTTAGCAATTGACGGAAGACTGCTAAGGAACTAATTAACCAGAAGTAGAGAAACCCAAGAATCATGTCATCAACATCGACAGCAGGCGGCAGCACAAGCAGCGGCGGCGCTGGCAGCGGTGGCAGCAGTAGCATCGGTGGTGGCACCAGCGCTGGCGTCAGTTCGAATGCTGGCAATACACCGGGACGTGGTGGACGAAATGCCAATGGCAGCGGCAATGCCGCGTCTGCTTCTGGCAGTAATAACACAAACAGTGCCACCGATGATACAACTCGCAAAGACCCAAAACCGAATCCGAAAATATCAAAAGCATTAGGAACATCTGCAAAACGCATACAAAAGGAACTAGCTGAAATCACACTTGATCCACCACCGAACTGTAGCGCCGGTCCAAAGGGTGATAATTTATACGAATGGGTATCGACCATACTTGGTCCACCGGGCTCAGTGTATGAAGGCGGCGTGTTCTTTCTCGATATACACTTCTCGCCCGAATATCCTTTCAAGCCGCCGAAGGTAACGTTTCGTACCAGAATCTATCATTGTAATATCAATAGTCAGGGCGTTATCTGTTTGGACATACTCAAGGACAATTGGTCGCCAGCGTTGACCATATCCAAGGTGTTACTGTCAATCTGTTCCCTACTGACTGACTGCAATCCAGGTAAGTTATATTGTGTGTGTGTGTGTGTGTGTGTATCAAGTAAAACACGTTTAATTTTCTTTTAGCCGATCCTTTGGTGGGCAGCATCGCCACACAATATCTGCAAAATCGTGAAGAGCACGATCGAATTGCCAGGCTCTGGACAAAGCGGTAAAGTCTTATTAATTAAGCTTTGTATTTTCTTCTTATTATTATTAATTTTTAATTTATCTTTACTTCTTTAATTTTTAGATATGCAACATGATTCTTTAGTGCATCACACAAAAAGCAAAAAGAAACAACCACAAAAAAAAAAAAGAAAAAAACAAATGAAATTTTCAAACTGCAAGTCTATTTTATAAATTTAATATAAAGTATGCTCCCAACTACTAATATTAATAATAATTATTAAAACGATATTAATTATAAAACCAACAAAGGCAAATCAATACATACCCAAACATACACACACACACACACACACAACAAGAACAACAACAAAAATATACAACGAGCGTAAGCAAATGCCACACAACAACACATAAATAGTTTTCAGTCAAATAAAATTTTTCAAAATCATAACACCAACAATAGTTAAACCAAACCGCAACTTAAAAACTTTATAATACAAATTTAAAGAAAAAAAAACTAAACGAAATAATTATCACAAAATTAGTAGTAGTTTTCTGTTGGTTAATTTTTTGTTTTGCGTAATTAAATAATATGTAAATCAGAAACAAAATTGTAATTTTCAATCTGTATTATTTAAAATTTTTTACTTTTTCAATTATATATATTTTTCTAAACGACAGTTTGCCGCTAGAATTTAGTTATAATATTGATCATAAACAAAAAAAATATTTTTGCTTTGTTTTGTTTAATTGAACGGGTTTAAACTTAACATAATAACGATGATATAAAAACAAGAAAAGAAAGTAAAAAAAGAAAAGCAAAGCATGCATAAAAGTCTAGTTTACATATGTACAGTGTTAAGTAAAATGAGCTAAATCACTTGAATATATATATATTAACATACATACATACATAAATAATATGTGTATTTAAAACATTAGTTTATAAAATGAGAACTAAAGAAACATAAGAGAAAAACTAAAAACAAACTGGAATTCAGGGCGTCAACTTTCGTGCACTTGAAAAGTCATTAGTATCAAGCAAGAAATATATATGTATTTGTATCGATAAAATCTCTGTGGATAAGACTTAAAATGCTACAATGACATTTACATATTATTTTTCTTATTTTTTTATATATTTTTTTAACTAACATAAAGCAAAAGTAAAAATTAATATTCATTTTTTGTAACTTTATTTCAAAATTATTGCAAGTATTTATCGTACATAAAATTCTGACATTTGGCTTAATTTGTAATGTGATATTTTAATGGATTGAATTTCAACTTTTAATTATTTAAAAGTTTTTTTTTTTCTCATGTTCTCGGTAGCGTTTATTAAATGATCATTTAAATAACAAATACGAAGTTAAAAAAAAGAAATTGAATTGCTGTAGATTTTTTTTTATTTAATTATACAGTGTGTGTCAAATGTATTTCAACTTCCTATTATTTTGTAAATGTAAAGAGGTACGTCGCAATAATAATAAAATGCAACAAATCGATTTTCTCAAAATGAAACATTTTAAAATCTAAATAAAATCAAAGAAATTTATAAATGTACAAACGCATTGTTTTTATTAAGTTTTTCTTGCCAATGTTTAATTAAATTGTGCTAAATACAAATGTGTCGATTTGAATTCAAGTCAACTATAACTTGTTTCGACATTACACTTTTGGTCGGATCAACATCTCGATGAACTTAAGCGAATAATTGTGTCCGCGAAAACCGTGCCATTCAATGCCCGCGCCATCGTTACCAGCGACAACATTACCCGATAAATACAAACCATTTAAATTGCTGCTAAGTTAGTTGGAAGCATGATTGTACAATAAACAACTAAAATCGCAAATGTACTTACCTGTGGCTGCAACTTTTATACCACCATGCGCCTTGCGAAGTCTTGGCACAGTTGCCGCGATATTTGTCATTATCCTGATCGTGAGTAGTAAATGGTTGACCGGTCAACTCACTGAGCTCATCACCAGCATCGCCTGAATATGCGCCCAACACTTTCAATGCATATTTCTCTTGTTCGTGGCCAATTGCGAAGCTATCATATTTGGCATACTTGCGCAAATTGTCGAAGTCCTCCAGTATGATGAGCAACTCTTGCGGCTCTTGTGCAGTCATGGCATACAAGTTATCCAGCCCAATAAAGAAGTTGCCCTTTAAGTTGCCAAATCCGCGTTTATAGGCCGACCAACCACGATAAAAATCGATTTGATCACTGACACGTCGCTGTATAACCGTCCAGCTGCCACCAAAAGTCTCAGCATCGCAGAATACCTGGATAGGCTCATGACCCACAAATGACAGTTTAATCGTGGTTAGGCCAGTGGGTTGATCAGCGCAGCTATTCGGTAGCTCTATTAAAACATATTTGCTTACATAATAGTTTTGTTTATTTCAATACTAACCACTTGTATCCGCTGCACGAAGATTTACCACTAGGTTGGTCAAAAACTCCAACTGGCTTTGAATGTCACTTAAACTGGTAATTTTGTTTTTTATTTTGAATACTTTTTTTAAACACATGGTTTTTTGTACTTACGCGCTAGTCAAATTAAGTGTCTCCTCATTAAAGTCTTCGTATTGAGATCTGCGTAAATATTATTTAGTAACCGTAAAATATTAAGGCAAGAATCAAAAGGTCTTACATATCGGTTGCATTCTCTGCGCTGAGCTCGTATATGAAAAACATTATTAATAATTTCACAATCATATTTGCTGAGCTCAAATATGTTCAGTGTTCAATTGTGAAATGAATTGCGTGAAAATCTGAGTGCCTTTAAACTGGCTCCTAATCACTTCTTATCGCTGCGAATTATTTGCTTTTCAATTTTACATGTCTGTTTTTAATAAAACATTTGTTTGCAAGTTAAAACAAAAAAAAGGCGCAAAGATTAATTTTCTCAGTTCATATTAATGATGCAGTTTCAAAAAGCATTGCATAAACGAAGGCGGTTCAATGATTCTTTGCTGTTAGAAATATTTTTTTAAGTTTTAGTTTTTTTTATTTATTATTATTTGTATATATTCTATAAAATTTATATTCATATATAATAATATTTAATTTGATGTTTACATATGTATGAATTGTTATTATTACCAAAAATCATAACGCACTGAGTCATCAACCGATGAAAGATTACAAAAAATGCGCTACACAACGCAAATGTACACAAAAGATCAAGGGAGCTTACTGACCGATACTTATTGAACTATGCACAACATTGAATAAACAAAACCGAAAAATCAAATCAGCATACGATAATTGTATAAAAAATGTCTACAACAACGGCTTACAAGTACATGCCATTGACAAGGAAATCGGCTTCCTGTGAGTAAGGTGTCTTACCGCCCAAGCGTCGTGCACGGCGACCCACTGTACGCATTCGACAGCCAATCAAAATCGCCAATGCGGCTGTCACAAGCAGACCAAGCGACAGTGAAAGCACAGCGCCGCCGGGTCGTTCAGAGTGACCATCGTGGTCACGAAATTCAAGCGCAAGATTCTCATGTATTATTTTATACTGTTCATGCAGCGGCGATGCTGACTGCGCTGCTGCTGCCGCTACAATCGGTGGCAGCGCTGTCGCTGATGCAGGAAGCAATTGTTGTTGCTTTTGCTGTTCGAGTGACAATTCAATTGGATCCTTCGATTGCACTTTGTTCTGCTTGGATTTTGTTTTCTTGTGTTTGCGTTGTTTCTGTTGGTAGGAAAGAAAAAATTTGATTATAAATATAAAAAAAAATAAACGAATAATTAAAGTGCACCTTTTTTGGTGGTTCGGTGGATTTCTCTTCGTAGTCCTCATATTCGCCGGTCTCGGCGTCGTCATTTGCATTGTTTGCCGCTTGTTTGCCAGACGCTTTCTCAATCATGGCCACCACTTGGGGCACGACCATCGGCGGTTGCTGACCTTGATTCATGGCCATTGGATTATTTGAGGGATGGCTTTGCATGACTGAAATTACTTGGGCAGGTGGCGGCGGTGGTGGCGGCGGCAGCTGTGGCGGTTGTTGTACGCCCGTATTCATCATATAAGCTGAGCCTGGTGGCAATTGTTGTTGTTGTGGCCAAGGCAGTAACATGTTACCTTGTTGTTGTTGTTGGCCAGCTGCCGCTGTCAGTGTTTGCTGCTGTTGTGGCTGTATCGGTTGTTGTTGCAATCTTTGTTGCTGTGGCGGCAAATAAATGCCACTTCTTTGCATCGCTACAGAGTACATTGGATTCAAATTGGCAGCATTAGCATTACCAGGACCATAGGCGGTCACCAAACCATTCTGACCGCTTGCCACTTGCAAGCCACCCTTATGACTGAAGATATGACTATTGAGTTCTATTGGGAAAAGGGAATAGAAAAGCGGATATAAAATTGGATACATTATCAAAAGAAGCAGTGAACTTTTCTCTCACCGGCATTTGCAGCATCAACTTGTTGTGCATCTTCGATTATCTTGCGATTGGCCCAAGCAGCGGCATCCTCACGATTATTGACCAACGTCTGTGTTGCAACAATGACAGGTGGTGCTTGTTGTTGCTGTTGCGATTGTTGCACACTAGCGGTTTGTAGCTGCTGTGATGGCATGAGTGCTGGATGTGGGTATGGTACATTAACAGGCTTCGGCAACATTTTTGACTCACTTAACTCCTTTGGCGCATTGATCGCTACCGACGACGACGATGATGATGATGGCATGCCATTGCACTGAAGAAACAAAAACAACATATTTAATTGTATTAAGTATTTATCAAATGTTACACACTTCAGGTCCTTCATCGCTGCCATCTACACACTGCGGTATGCCATCGCAGGCATTATAGACAGCAATGCATTCGCCCGAATGGCACGTGAACTGAAAGCGACCACAGTGGGCGGTGGCATTATCGGTTACTGTAACAAAAATAGATACACAGTTATTATAAATCTAAATAAAATGTTATCTCATGCCACAAACCTTTTGTGATTTCCGATGTCGCCAATTGCCCTGTGGTGTCCGCTACGACGGCTGATCCGCTCGCCACAGAAGTTGTTGCCGTTGCTGCTGCTGATTTTTCACGCACTTCCGGCTTGGCTTTGAGATTTGTCAACTCCCATTCCTGTTGCGATAAATTCGTGCCGGCATTGATGTGCGGCAACTGTGGACGCGGTGTGGTCAGCTCGGTGTTGTGTCGCACCTGCGGTGTCAGTACGGAACTTGTGTAATTCGCATGTCGCGTAAATTTGCAATGAAAATTCTCCGGCGGTCCACATTCGAAGAGATAGCAATAGCCGCCGCTCTTGCTCTCGAATATGTAAACATCGCAGGAATCTGTCTCACAGCAAAGGCGCTCGCATTCCTCCATTGTATCGAGCTCAAGTCCTTGCAGATATTTGCCACCGATCGCTTGAGACTCGCCGGTGCGTATTATCGTGTTCTTGTGTATGTCGAAGTGACCTGTGAATGGGCGTGACATTTTTTTTTTTATATATAAAATATTTATTTTTATTTATTCGTACTTTTCAGTCATAATTGGTACCGTAATAGTTTTTATAGCTTTGTCGACTTACCAATGCATATCTCCAAATCCATACGCTTTTCCAGTCGATGATCGATTCCGGTTGGCAATGCAGCTGCGTCGGCCACGGTCTCGGGCTGGCCAACGGAGCTTCGGCCATGCACGCCGCCGTCGATAATCCGCACTTGCTCTAACGCAATCAGCAGCCCAATGGCCAAAAGATTCAAATTGGTAATCATCATTTTTACTTCTCGAACAAAACTGTTGATTTCTATTGATTTCTCACACTGTTGCCACAAAGTTCTATACTCTCATTTCTTTGCGATTAAAACTTTTGTCAACAAAAACATGCATCAAATATTGATTTTTTTATTCGCTTTGGTCTTCTTTTATTTAGTACAGAATTTTTTCAGCTCTTTTGATATATTGTCTTAACCAAGCAACTATTAAACCAACAAGTTTATGCAAAATAGTATTATTTCTTTTTTTAAATTTAATAATTTGGCTTTTTGTTTTCTGTTGGCCGCTCCAAATGAAAATAACTTTGAAATTAGCATGAAAAATGTGAACCAATGGAAAATGCACAAAATTATTTTCCAAGGGAAATTACTCCAAAGCAGAGCTTTGAAAGCTGCACAGCTGTTTCTCAAAAAGGACTCGCAAAATTAACAAAAAAATATGTTTAAAAAATATTTTAATAAAATCTTTCACTATTTGAAGAAACTTTTGGTATAAAAAATGCTTCAAATAAATAATAAAATTATATTGTTGTGTATAAAAATAATAAAATAAAATTTCAACCCCTAAATGTCCTGTAAAAGCTTTAATCGCTTGTCAAACAGTACATGCCCATGTCCTTGCACTTCACTCTAACCTTGCAAGCTTTTGTAATAGCTATCAATGCACTTTAATCAATGTCCTTCAAAAAGTATTTTACTTTGTTTTTATGCCATATTGGAAAATTGGAAAAGCTTGTTAATCGTTTGATAAGAAGACGTACCATCGATTTTACCAAAGCTTCAACTTGTTGCTTCAATGAAAAAACTAAAGTTTACTCGTTTTACAGAAAAGCAGTTATAAGTAGCAATTATATACAATGACAAGAGTATATTAAATAAGTTTCATATTATGTCTTTAAAAATAAAATAATTAATGCAATGTTGTATGAGATCTTTGCAATTCGTTGGAGCTGGTTTGACTAGTCGCATGTTCGCCGCGATTTGGCACCATCATTGTTTCCATTCGCTGCGTAGTTTCACGCATCACACCACTAAAGTCGGGTAACTCGGGCAAGTCCAATGTAAGGTGTGCCGACAATCGTTTGTAGACTGAGCTCTTTGCACTATTTCTTTTTGATTTATTTTTAACGTCTTCATACTTCAGTTGTTGCTTTAGAAATATCGAAGTTTTTATCATTTCTTGGATATTCTTGAATATATGATCAGATGACTCTATAGAATTCAAAGCCCTACAAAATTAATAAATATTAGTAATGTAACTATTTCCATTTATTGTTCTCCATTACCCGACGGCGTATTCCATGTCATAACAATGTCCCTGCAAGTTATTTTGTAATTGAATAACCTCAATTCTCTTCTCCAACAGTGGTGGTAATACCTGAGATAAAAATTAATTATTTTTTATATTGATTCTTAAACTTTTGCTTACCTTTCGAACATGTTCTTGTATTCGGAAAAATGCCAATGACGGGTCGTTTGCAAATATGTGAATATTTTCTGATATTTTTTCAGATGCTAGCAATAATAATAAAAAATAAAGTTAAAGATACTTTTCATTATTATTATTACACTTGTAAGAGTGCTGAACACAAGTGAGGAGGTCCATATAATTGTTATTGTTTATTCAGTCATCATTATTCAGCCGAGTATCTTGATTCACACTCGACGGCAACTTTTGACCATATTACAAAATGTCGTGTACTTTGTGCCCAGGTGTCACTACATTTTTAAGGAACTTACTTTTTTTTGCTTTTAAATTGAGTTCAAATTCTTGTGCCATAATTGATTTTGACGACGAGGAATTTTCGTCCACTTTGATAAAAACAAACTTTTGTACCAATTGATGTTTATTTGTGGATTAATTTAATTGTAACTAATCTATAGCGCGAATGTAATTTGCTACCTAATACAATTTCTACTCGATGAAATATTTTGATTTGAAATCATTTTTTTAATTGTTAATATAAATTACTAAGTTTGTTGACGAACGGAAAAACACTCTTCTTTGTTTTTTGTTTTTACTTTACCACATCTTTCGTATTTGAATCAGGGCTGCCAACTCAAAGTATTACATCGAAGGCTTGTGCAAACTAGAGATCTGCATGAATACATTCAAAACGGCAGGTGATTCATTCACTCACAAAAATAATGCTTGTTTCGATATGCATTTTTAAATGAATGAATGAGAATTAATGCTGTATTGTCAAGTAAATTACACTATTCACGCAAACTTTCCGACGGCGCTTGAAGCAAAAACCCACACAAAATCAAATTTAATAAGAGGGTATAAATTTGAAAATTTTTCAGGTAATTAAAAATTCGTTTTGATTTTTATTTGAAATGTGTTTAATTACTAGTTATTATCGTGTTACATCGAAACGGTGTCATATACTTGTGTTTGTTCTTGCAAATTGTCAGACTTTGAAGGAACAATTGTGTTATTTCTACGCTATTCTGGAATGTAACAAATTATTTATTATTCGAAATGGACTGCATTCCCATTCAGCATCAACTGTTTTCTAACGAGCACTCTCGCTGAAGATTGTTGTTAAATCGCCACATTCGCACTTTTCCATCGCTGTATGGAAACAAATAAGAGATTATTTGCTACTATTTAAAGCTTTAAAATATTATATTATATTTACCCCGATGCAGTAAATACTTGTTGACCAGCAGAAACTATATCATTAATCATTAAATCGGTTTTCATCTCTGCTAAGGAATCACATGTGTTAGCATTCCATGTGCGGATGACACCGCTCCGACAACTAGTAAGTAAGACCTCACCAGCAATAGTCATCCCGGATATCCAACCTTTGTGTGTATTGTTAATAGACTAAAAGAATTAAATATTATTAACAGTAGTCACAATTTTGCAAAAGTCAAAAAATCAGTCAAATGCCAACCTGTTTGAGTTCTCCGTTTTGCAAATCCCATCTTTTGATGCCAGAGTCTCTGCTTGCAGAAAATAATTCCGTTTTCGTGCCATAACTGTCACGATAAACTGTCAGAGC